>JWIU01000092.1:1701505-1750501 GCA_000966885.1 Xylaria sp. JS573
CCCCCCCCCCCCCCCCTCCATCTCTTCCAAGCTCTAGCAGTATTATTCAATAAGCGGGAGCTTCCGTATCGAATGACGCACCTACTGACACGCACGCATCCACAGCGACGACGTGCTCCGCGCGGTGGGCACGCTGAAGCCGCTGGGGTCGAGCTACTCGGTGATCCGGGTGGGCAACAAGTCGTACATCCGGTCGGTGCCCAAGGAGCTCAGCACGGACCAGAGCGCCGTGCTCGAGGCCGTGCAGGTGCTGGGCTACGTGAGCGTCTCGATGCTGATGGCGAACCTGCGCTGGGCCCGCGCCCGCGCCCAGACCGCCGTCGAGGACCTCCTCGGCGAGGGCATGCTCTGGGTCGACAAGCAGGCCGAAGAGTGGGAGTACTGGAGCCCCGGCTTCATGATGGACGACGTCGACGGCGTTGCCTCTTCTTCTGCTGCCACTGCTGCTGCTACGGGATGAAGATGATGATAATAATGGGGGGTGGCATTTTAAACCGCTGAAGAATCAACAGCACCCACACATTGGTGTATTAGGACTGTCAATTTGCGAACTATCAACGCCTGCAGACGATCAACACGCCGAAGAGAAGCGCCGTTGCGTCTTGCATGTTCGTCACATATGAAGCCCAGCTTTGACCAAAAGAGGCTGCTGGGGAACAAAGACTTAGTAGCTTCCCAAGTCGGATGGAGGAACCTGAAGGAAGCGAGACACTTCGTTCATGATAAACGAGTTTACGAGCCTTGCGGGCATATTTGAATGTGGTAAGCCTCTGTACGGGCTGTCGCAGCCATATTGGGATGGTACTTGAGCAATTCGCTTGGTCTATCTGGTGTGTCGTGGGAGGTAGAGAGAACTGACGACTGAGTCATTATCTTCATTTGATACACAGGTGAGATAACTAGGAGGTTTGCCATTGAGAGCAGGGAAACACGTGGTGGAATAGGAAGCTCTTCATAAAGTTTGGGCGATTCGCAACACCTCAACGAAATAGAAGCTGCTGGTAATTACGTGGATGGAATATGCATTCATTATCGAGGTACCATGCTAAAAGGAATCAAATAATTCTTGTTATGCAAAATTTCCTAGTTGTGAGAACTTCATTTAACAACGCAATCATGAAGCAATTGACACTTCTATCCGTATCGGCCTTCACCAAACTCAAGAAACCCACCACGAAACCAGAACTCAAGTATGTCTTAATGTAGTTGAAATGTGTCTCGTTTCCTATGAAAAGTCCATATGCCCCCTGCCTATGTCCAGTTCAATATGCACTTTATACCCTTTCTATCCATGTCTCTCTCGCATACACACACTTCCCGTAGGCTGTGTGTGTGTGTGTATGTACCGTAAAACCATCCATCTATCTAGAGGGTGCAACAGTTCACACCCTAGTAAAGAGAAAGCCTTCCCTTCATGCTTCAGCGGATATCTCCTAACCAAGGAGATGCCTGAGAAAGAGGTATCATGCGATATCTCGTAACAAGAATCGAAAAGGAAATAGGCGGCTGTCGCCGACCCCATGGCATGCTGGCTTGTGGTTCTCTAGCATCTCAACTGAGACCATGCATATCGTATATATTTACAATACGCCGACTCATGCAAATTGCAACTGGGTGGGAGCTTTCTCTGTTTCCTACAGCGTTTTCCTTCTAAATGCAAAATTCCTCCACGACGCCATTTTCTCCCGTCTGTCAGGTATTACGATTATGATTTAAAGCATTAGGTCGATGGGGCTCCTCATGCTGCTTGCTGGGCAAGGCTCAGAACCCGGTTTTCGTCCTGCTGGCTCCCGACCAGTTCGACCGTCCATCACTTTCATCCTCAACGTCCTGATCCTGATCGTCATCGCGGAGGCCCTGGGCGTCACTGAGGCTCTTGGTGTCGCTGATATCCTTGTCTTTGCGTCGGCTCGTCAGGGCGCTGAACTTCCCCCTGAAGAATCCGGTCCCGCTCCCCTTTCGCGGAGGAGGCTCCTTCTCTTCAACCAGGCCGCCGCTGGTCCCCGGCCGGAGCGGCGAGAGGGCGTTCATGCTAGCGCTGGTCTTCGGCCGTGGCATGTCAATGCCGAGCCCTGTAGGCGTGCGATCTATGGGGTCAATTGGCGTCGGCGGCGTCGTCCTGAAAAAGGAGGGCGTAGGCGGCGTTGGCCGGGTGTTGATTTCTGTTGCTTGAGGCACTCGGTTCTGTGAACGTGACGAAGTAATACTAGAACTCCGGCTATTCGACCGCTGCGGCACAGGGATGTTTGAATGCGAGCTATTGACACTCCTTGGTGGCGATCGAGAGAAGTCGACCGGGCTCGTCCCCATTATGCTGGAGGAATCATCGCTAGTGTCCCCACTATTGGATATCGATGGAGTCGCGAGGAGGACGCTGCTGGTAGCTAATTCGCGCAGCTTATTCTGCTGCATCGTGTTGGGCCTATGCTTGTTGAACTTGTTGCTGATAATGGCGCCCGTATGGGAGATGAGCGCCTTGATCACGCGAGACTTGAGAGCCAGGGCGAGGTCGAGGTTAGACCAGGTCTTGTTCCGGTATTCGATTGTCGGCAGACGGAACACGAAGTCGTGCACATCCTCAAGGTTTCTGTCGCCCTTGCCTTTGTAGCTCAGACACAGGACAACGGAAGGCATCTTGATATACGCGAAGGTCATGTAGTTCGAGGCGCGCGTGATCATCTTGCTGAGGTCGTCTGAAGGTTTGTCTTCGGAGTTTCCAGGCTTCTGGCGGAGGTTGAATCGCCCGCCCTTTTTATTCTCGGCGGTGGCCGGCGCCAGTGTTGCGGCGCGACTAACCCCGGGCTTTGGCGTGTTGGTGGACCGAAGAGACTCGTAAGACGGTTTCTTACTAGCCGTCTTAGAGCCAAAAAGCCGGAATCCGTGGCCGCTCTCCGCTGAATGTGTGCTTAGGGCCTTGCCCTTCTGCGACGCCTCGTCAGGTGTACGGGCGTCCGAGGTGAGAGTAGGGCGGAGGCGAAGCTCCAAAGATCCTGCCCGTGTTGGGAAGGACGCTTCCTGGTCGGAGACCGCCGAACCAAGTCTGCTGGAGTTAGATATGGTGTCATCGCCTTGATCTTCCTCTTCGGCGTCGCCAGGGTAGGTCGTCTTCGTGATGGCCGGCGAATCGGGTTGCTTATCGTCCTTTTCTTCATCCATCTCAGGGAAAACATATTCAAATAGCTTCTTCCCTACCTCGCGTTCCAGTTGCACCCTCATGGGGAAAAGTTCCACCTCGAAGTGGGACATGACGGGTATTCCCGCAATAGCCTCCAGCATGTGCCAGTAGACGCGAATCATCTGCCTTTCCTCTAGATCGGCGGGAGCCGACTTGTCATCTTCGAAGTAAGGCGCCACCATCTCGGGATAGATCGCGTCTGGCATGAGGTTCAAGCCAAGTACCTTGCCCACCTGCATCAGATTGATGTGCGAGCCGTCCGAGTTGTCGGTCCTGTCGTATTCGACATCTCTCAGTTGCAGTTCGACGAGAGGCTCATTGTTGTCTCGAATAAGATGCCACACAATCTCCTTGGCTGAAATGGTCCACCTCAACAAGGCATTACTTTGTGAAGCATTATCGTACTTCCGTTGTGATGTGGTGATCGCTTTCATCATGAAGAATAGTTCATCTTCGCAGGCTGCGAGGTCACGCTCTAGAAGCAGCCTATCCTCCCATCCCTTCGTGTCAAGGTACTTCGAGTGGACCTGGAAATGCGCCTTGATCTCTTCAAGCTGTCGAATCCGATCCTGCAATTTCGTAACCATTTCGGGCGTTCCGCGGAGGTCGCTAAAGTCAGATGCCAACATGATTTTTTCTAATCTCTCGTTTCTCGTTTTCTCTAGGGGCTCGCTGTACAGGAGCAGATCAAGTACAATAACGTACAAAGCATAGTACTGCGAGGAGTTGCAGAGGGCTCTGGCTTGAGGGAATTCTACCCATAAGTTGTCCATTCTGCTCTCCGTGCTATCTGGCGTCAGGCTCGAGGCCTTCGAAGATTCGGCGTTGACTTCGTCGTTGTACTTCAATCGAAGAGTGTTGAATTTGTCGTACCTCAACATCGCTGATGTTTTCTGCACCACGCGCTTGAACCCGAACGGATCTGATTGGAAGTCATACATGACTTCCATCGGCACCCAGGGCGGCCAGGAGGTGCCCGAGGGCGTGCCATATGTGTTCCCAGAATACATGGAGAGAAGCTGACCCGAAAACCATTTCTGGTGTGTCACGAAGAACTGTGCGCTGTCCATGCGAAGGAGGAAACGTCGCTGGACCAAACCGCTGACCTGATCAGATAGCCGGGCTCTCTCCATGACTTCTACCACTTTGAGCTCCATTCCTTTGCCAGCGATCAGGATGACGTGCTTTTTGTTCTTCTCGCTTTGGAGCTGAATTTGTGGTGCTATTAAGCGGACGTGGTAACTGCTTTGCGGAGCGAAATCTCCTGCGATGCCACTCGTGATATCTTCCATGTTCGCATTGGTGGGCTCGTCAGTCGAGTTAGATCCGTCGGCGTTAACATACTTCCTGCCATCCTTGAGTATCTGTTTTATGCGATATTCAATGTCCGGGTCGGAAACGCGAGGTTCCCCGTCAGTGTTGGAAGCAGAGGGAGTATGCTGGTCACTGGGAGGCGTGTTGACGGTTTTGCTGTTCTGCTTAGCCCTGGCCTGCTCCTCGACAATATCGAGAATGAACTTGACGGCAGGGCGTGACAAGTAATAGACAAAACCGCGCCGTTGGCTGACTTGATGGCTGTACCGAAGGATGATGTTGCGCAGCAGGTTGTTCCACTTCAGCTGTACGTTGTGGACGACGAATCTGTTCTTGAAATCGCTTGCAAATTCTGCACCCGACGGCACCTTGACGTCCCCCTCTCCAGTATCAATGAATGCATCAGATTCCTGGTCTGACCTCGCGTCATCCATTGAAGAACCTCGATCACTCGCAGACGACTTAATCGTTACCTGCTGAAGCATGCTTTCCATAAATGCGCGCTTCTCCTCCAGGACACCAGTGTGCTTGCTAAGACTCTCAAATTCGGCCTTAATTTCGGGGTCCTCGCCATTATCACGGATCATGCGCAACTCGGTTTCGCCAACATTGCGAATGTTGTTGGCGATTTGAGTTTCCAGCTGGTCCAGACGAGCTTGGATGAGTTGTGACTGGACTCTCCTGGGATCATCATCTTGACTCATAATGCAAAGGTGGGTCGGCTCATCCCCAAAGGGACTTGTTCGATCCGGGTCGCCATCAATAGTGCCGCCAATATCTGTCTGTCTGAAGTACGTGACACGAGGAGCATATGCAAGAGGCAAAATCTTCGTATCTGGGTTTGGTTCCGATGGTAGAATCCAATCAAGCTCAACAAAATCATCCATGTCAATCCAGCTCAAGTCTTCGTCCGGAATGTTGAAGTGGGAAAGGTCTGTACCGTCGTCTTCTCCTTGCTGGATTAAGGTCGATACCGAATTCTTCTGGATCGCCTCGGTGGTCGTGCCTCTGATACTAGCAGAAACGGCACGAACATCTGCTTCCACAAGATCGAGCTGTGCGGCGTGTATTTTCATGCCGGTCGTCCTGCTATTTGTCTTGTGGCCCCGGTCTTGGATGTTGAATTCCTCCCGTCTTTGGTGGATGTCAAGCATGAAGTTATCAAATCTAACTTTGATACCCGTGGCCGAAACAGAGTTTTCGGAGTAATCTTCAGCATCTTTATGCTTGTATATGTGGCTGAGGAACAACGGTGCCAAGAGAATATTGTACTTGATCGTGCCGAGGTGTCTTCCGAACTTCTTACTATTCTTTTCTCTCCCAGGCCAGAGAGGGCCTTGGCGGACAGGTAGTCCCATTGGTCCACTAAACAGGGACCACCAAGCAAAGAAATGAGTAAAGAACCTGGGAGTCAAATGTATAGTGTTGTAGCTCTTCGACGGCTGAACCTCTGACGACGTCCAGTCGCGGTCGACTGGTGCTCTCACGGCGATGGAAAGATGAATATGCTCACTCCTGAAGCCTCGGAAAGCGTCATATGGAAGGGAGGGATCATCTGATTTGGCATGATGAGGAGCCTTTAGAACGATATCGTAGTGCGGCCTGAATTCGAAGTTCCGCTTTCCATTTTCGATAGCTTGCTCAAAGACAAGTCCCGCCATCCATTGGACGTTGCCAGACAGTTTCATGATCACCTTCTTGAACGCTGCACCCGACTTGAAACTGTTTTCGCTCGTCATGCTTTCGTCCTCTCCGACGCTGCGTGCCGCCTCTCTGACTTGGTGACTGTAATCTGGGATCGCGAGGACGTACTCGCCGCTGTCAACAGTCATGAACCGTTTTGGATCGTCTTCGGTATGGACGTTCCACTTGACATTGTTTCGCCAACACATCAGGAACCCAGCACCGTTCCCAGTCACTTGGTAAGGATCTCTTGTGCCCTTGAGAGCGAGGTGTACGTCGCCGTCCCCTTTCCAGGCAACCCTAACTCGAGAGTGGAAGTTAAGCCTGATCTTGTCCCAGAAACCGACACGCTCTGACGGATCGAGCTGGGGTTTCGTGAACGACTCGATGGCCATCATCATATCCTGGATGGCTGGTTGATAGGAAGGACCCCAGGTAATTCTGGTGGGATACGCGCTGTTGATGTCGACATGCATGTCCGAGTAGGACTTGACGGGGCCGATAGTCCGGCGAACGTCAATGGCGAAGCTTCCATTCGGCATACCTGGCTCCGGGTTGCTTGGGGGCGTGATCTGAACCTTGATCTTACGGGTAGTTTCGGTACCTCGGAATTCTTCCGCAATGACGAAGTCTGTCTTGAGGGACAAGGCCGGGACTCTTGACGACTGGCCAGGTTTTATTCCAGGAACATGCAGCAGCGGTAGGGGGTAATCACGAAGGTTGACCTTTGCCTCGCTCAAGTTAATCTGGATGTTCATGGGGATGAGGAGAGAATATTTCATGTCTCTGGGCATCCCTTTCCCAACATTGTGGAGGAAATCCGGGAGCTTCTGGATAGGGAAAGATGGCTTGTCAATCAGAACATGCAGGTCCGTAATAACTGCGCCCATCAATGCTGGTCGTTGCGGCACCTCGAGGATTTTCTCGTTGTCTTCGAGATCATCGGGGAGCTGGTCTGAGCCCCAGAACAAGCCGCGGAGCTCTTTCATACCGTTTCTCGCCATGAGGTAATGACGGTCGATACGCTTCTTCCAGCTCTGAGCGTTATGTTGATGAAGTCTGAGCCTGGCTTCCTGGGTCGAGACGTGTGCACTACCGCTCATATGGCGGAGGGCTTCTGGGTCGTACCGGGGATTCTTGCTTCGAGGTCCTTCGCTGTAGGATCGCTCATCGCGGCCGTGCTGCGTCAGCGCATCTTCGCTCTTGCTGCGCCCCCAGGCACCGTTCGCATTCGCGGTTCTTCCCCTTGACATGGCCGAACGATTGCGATACCGATTTGAGTCTTTCCTAGCCCCTTCTTCCTGGATCTTCTTTACTTTGACACGGAACGCATCCTCTCGAGCCAGTCGTTGCAACTGTTCTACACGTCCTGCTCGATAAATCATACCCAGCTTCCATTCGAATGCACCATCTTCGAGCTCGAACATGAGAGTACGAGCTTTCAACGAGACCTTTGGCACGTTCTTCGGGCCTTCTGCCGTTCTCTCCAAGATGTACTCGTTGGTTCCGGTCTTGAAGCGGTGGTGTAGCTGTTGACTAGCTTTCAGGGAGTTGATGATGTTATCTGAGATCTTGTTGACGATAAGCTCATGCGGTACTGCTAGTCGCACGGCATCGGTCACCACATCAAACATCTTGTCGTCGTGGACGGCTCCAGTCGACATTTTCCTCCGAGACTTTCGGTAGTCGAGACGAATCGTTTTGATGCTTGCAACCCGTGCCCAGACACCCCGCATCCGAGGTGCGCCGGCATATAGGCGGACGAGTTTCGCAAAAACAAAAGGAGGCGACCACCTGTGCCGGCCAGCCTCCATGCTATATATCTGCAACATCAAAGGAGGGTCGGATGGCATTTCAGCTTTGATCTGGATCAAGGCAGCTTTGAAGTCAACTGCCACGAGCTCCTTTTGATACCGTGAGAAGGAATCCATCTGATCAGTAGCCGGAGAGCCCGGTGACACTACAGGAGGGCTGAGATGGGCTGCTGGTGGGGGTGCTGGGCGTTGCGACCCCGGGCCTCTCATGAACGCCTTCCGTAATACCATGACAGCAACGCCCAATGAGTAGTGCCGGAAGAGGGAGTAACGCACGAGAAGGGTTCTCATGTGAGAGTGAAGATGGAGTACGGGGCCGTGGGCATCGCTATGGGTTGACAGGGCTACCTCGAAACGAGGCATCTGAACAAAAGGCTCATATTCGCATTTCTCAGCGGCTTCCACTATAAATGCTTCTACGCCACGCGTGTGGATGGTAAGCCTTCGCCCATCACCATCGCCTTGCGGTTTTCTCCGAGGGGATGATGGCACTGTTAACGGACTGAAGAACTCCGCATCGGAATGAACGCTTCGGCTGGCTGCTCGCCTTCGTGACGTTGGCCGATCCCGCAGGGTATCCAACCTCTGGGCGCGATATTGGGCTGACCATGAGTCAACCTGTAACACAACGCCACGCGTGTGACTGGGAAAGTCATCGTCGATTCCCGTAATCTCTGCGCTGAAGTCTTCCACTTGGACTGAAAAATGAAGCAGCCACTGCGGCAGGGCCCGGAGGAAATTTTGCGATCTTTGCGTCTTCGATGCTGTGCGCTTATCAGGCTCTACTTTCAGTTTAAGCTGGCGAACTATCTGGCGCAGGCCCTTGGTTATCTCTGGACGAGTCATACGTATTGTAAAGGTTTGGAGATGGCCATTCGCAACCACATGGACGTCTGGGGCTGCTGAGATCTGTATCTTCAGATCAAACGACTCAGTGTCAACCAGGTCAAAACGCTCTCCTTGCGTAGTTTGATAATAGAGATTACTAGTCTGAACTCGTAATGATGATGCTAAGGAGTAGTGCAGATCTTCCACTTCGGAATGGAAAGACTCCAGATCCAGCGAGACCGACGAAACGGAAGAGATGATCAGGTCGAAGTCGTCCGGGTCATTGGTCTTTTGAACCGCGGGTAGAGCTATTCTCACAACCGGCTCGTGCATGGAGAACTTGACGTTGGCTTTCGGCAGCAGGCGAGAGATGAGCCTGTGTCTTTGCTGTGTCCGCGTCTTTGGCTTCTTTGGTCGAGGCTGAAGGAGAGCAAGAAGTACTGGAAGATGTTTAGGGTCCAAATCAACGGACGGCGAGGTGACGACCGAGTTCGCAAAGAGGATATTCGCGTTCCTGTCTTGAGGGCTCCCGACATCAGAGAGTTCGACGGTTTTCGAGGGCAGGGTAGTCTTCACGGTTGTCGTAGCCATAGGCACGTATAATATCCTCTCTGGCTTGCCACTGCCATCGTCGAGCCCGACAGAGATCGACAGGGCGGCAGCTAAAGCCTCGTGCGCGATATCTTTGGATGGGAAATACATCCGATGCGCTGGAGACTTTGGGTCCAAGCGGTGCAAGTCAATGCCGACCTCCTTCATCGAAGCATTCAGTATTAAAGGGGATCCCCCGGACTTCACTGCGTGTATTTTCTTGCTGAGACTGACGAAGCTCACGGCAAACTGAACTTCCTTGATCCCCCTGAGAATAGAGCTCACAAACTCCTTAGAATCAGAAACAGTCTGCATCAGGGCTTGGTCGGTGCTTCCAGGCTTGTCAATCTCTTGAATGACCTTGTCCACTGATACCTCGATAGACTCGGCCTGCGTGTACGTACTCGCATTCGCATCCTCGCGCTTAAACTTTTTGTAACGCTCAAGGCAACTTTGCACTTCATCGTAGGGGATGTGCACTCTGCCAAGCTTCAGAGCAATCGCTGCATCCCTGAGTCCATCCAATTGGTCATACAAAAACCCGTGAATGTTGAGTGTCGCGCTGTCCAAGACCTCGATGGCCTCTCCCCCTTTATCTGTGAAGAGGACGCTTCGCAGTGTGACGATCCATTCGGCAGACTTCTTTTGGAGATTCTTGTCGGACCTCGTCTGGAAAAAGAATCGTGCGCGATCGACCATGCGGTTTCGGGTGTCCAAGGCCATAGTAAAACTACCACACTGCACGCTCCCGACACCCACGATGTTAACAGTAGAGTCGGTTGCCACTACATCCACCAAGCGAATCCAACGAACATTTCGGTGTAATCTTTTTATTCGCTCCTTGATTTTCGTGAGCCGTTTCCACGTCGCGCTGCGAGCGGCCTCCAAGGCTGCTTGCCGAGAAGGTGGCCCCTTCTGGAGCACTTTTGGCTTCTTGTCCTCCGGCTTCCCCTGATCGCTATCGTTCTCGGACCCATTCGGTTCGGGCACATTGTGCTTCTGCTTTTCCAGCTCGTTAATGTCCGCGGTAACGACGAGCTCGCTTATGACGATGCTGAGCCAGGTGGGCTGGGAGAAGGTAGGGCGGTGGAGGTTAAGGTCGAGGCCGCGGATCTCGAACTTGAGGCCATCGCGCGGCGTGTACGCCAGCCGTCGCAGCGAGAGATATCCGATTCTTTGTATTGATATTCCGGTGAGAATGCGCAGAACGGCAAACAGAACGAAGGACGATAGGTAAAGAAGGACGAAGACGCCGAAAAGGAAGGTCGGGTTAAAGAGCGCCATGGTGACAGCACCTCAAGCAAGGCGCCTCCCGCGTTGCCTACTGGAAAGTGAAGATGTCAGCAAAGGGCACAATAGGGCCGGGCGTGTCTCTCCCCAAGCTCACATTCTAGTGTTGAATGCTCGCGTTCGCCGCATCATCCGCGTCGCCCGAGCTAGCACTGATCCATTTTGCCGCGCATTGGTGTATGACGAAAAAAGGGAGACGGGACGGTTGGTAGACCACACGGTAAGGGGCGTGTGTAGGTTCGGACTTGGTTAGAGAATGAGGCAAAGGCGGCGGAAAATATCCCCCGAAGTGTACAAAAGTCGAGCTCCCTCGGTTGGGTCCTGTCGGGTGCAAAGCAGTGTGTACCTAGAGTTAAGGAGTGTCTGGTATTCTCACAGCGGGCGTTGGCGTTGTTTGCTGGCAGATTACAGATGGTGACCAGTGTCAAGTGCAGGCTGGCTGGCCAGGGTAGGTAAAGTGTAGGTGGAATTCGCATGCACGTCACTTCGCAGCCGCACGGCGAACTCATTTGGCCAAGTCCCGCCGGGCCAGCTTTATTAGTGCGCCGACACGGAAAACCGTGCGGGTTCGGTGGCCAGAGCCCCACAGTGGTCAGATACAATAAAGCGCGATTTACCAGAATGAGGCGCTGTCCAACGAGCCCCAATTGCCCCAGAAGCTCTGCCTAATTATCGCCTTATTAAACAAGAGAAATTAATATCCATCCTCGACCAGATCAAGGAGAGAAAGGGAATGGGAAAAGGGAGACAGACAAGCAGACAAGGGAAAAGAACGCGACATGTCTGTCTATAGTCCGTAAACTGCACAACTAACTACCTACCTAATCAACTGCGCTTAGTTGTCAAAATGCCTACCCCAGGTATGTGCGGGCATGTACCTTAGGTACACTTATGACATACCTACAAGTACCTCAGGTACGATCTGTACATCCGCGGTAACTCCGTGTTCGAGAACTAATCGAATATTCGAACAAATCCGGGAGCTTCTTTGCACCCACCAAGGTCCACCCTTGGCATCCTTCCTGCTAACCTAGTAATATCACAGTACTATGTATGCAATGTTGTCTCCTTTCCCCTTTTGTCTTCCTAACCGGTCTCTGGGCCAAAAGCTGCCGGGAGCGTCCCGAGGTCTTGGATGCATATACATAGTATGTACTAGCAAACCCGGGGAAACCGATTCCATATACCCGAGCAATCGGATTTCATAGGTATTCTTATTTAACCTATAACATGTATGCCTTCATAGCCCAACCCCGGGCCTCATTCCCCTCAGCTATGGCGACGTCCGGTGTATGTCCATGTACCTCCAGATTCACATTAGATATATACCTAGCAATCTACACAATTATACAGTTGCCAATTTCTCTACAGCTTCTAAGAAAGACGCCCATCCAGTCATCTTGTCGTCCAACGAGCGTCTTGCCAGCCGGGTCCGAAAAACATGCAGACGCTAAAAGCTCAAATATATCCATACGCCCTTGCAAATGCCTTGAATGATTAATAAGCCCGCCCGCCTTCCCAGAAACCGACAATGATGTTCATTGCCGTCTAGCACCCGAGTCTCTTAACCACGCTAGAGTTTTGACCTGACTGCCTCCAGCCTGTACTTGACGTCCTTGAGTGCTTTCGTGTTTGGTGACCAGCTGTCAAACTGCTTAAGTAGCTCCACCGTCTCCGAGTACAACTCCGTCCTGACGAACTCTTCTTCTAATAAACCGCGCATGATCCAAGGGAGTACGTATGGATTCGTACTTGTCAACCCTTCGTGCCTCTTGATGCGACAGGGCACCCCAGGTACACTGGTGGTTTCAAGGGTATGCGAGAGGGCCAAGCTATATGGTGTTAGAGGCCTAGTTATTCAAGAGCGCGACTTGAAAATTAAACACTTACTCATAGATATGCTCGTCGTCGTAGAGCCTTGAGTGGCCCTCTCCAGAATAGAGACTTCCGGCAAGTGGCACCGAGAGTTCACGGATGAGCCCGTGATCGGATATACCGAGGTTTCGGAGCTTCAGTGCAAACCCTACGAGATGGGCGATGAAGTCTGGTGCGTGAATTCGACCGTCTATAAACACGGCCCGGTAGATGTAAGGATGGGATGCAGACGAGTAAACCGCCGACTCCATTGGAACTAGTTGATCATCGATACTGCCGACGTACTGTGAGGTTTAGCGTGAGTAACGGCCGAAGGCTAGATTTGGAAACATGATCCTGATGTGACATACTGTGATTCTTGCACCGTAGTTAACGGCGGCTTCGAGGGCATGTTGGTACCTCTTGGATATCTCGCTCTCCGGATCAGCGAACTGCCAAAGCTCGGCGGCGGAACCCATCAACATTCCCATTCCTGATTTGTAGTCTGGGAAGGGCCCGAGCGAAACCCCAGCTGAAAGCTATAGTCAGCACTCTGAAACAGCGTATTGTATAATATATACTCACCCATAGCACAAACACCAACCCTTGCATTTGTAATAATTCCCAGATCTATCAGCTTCTCGAGTAGCATTAAACCGACCGGGACCCCCTGAGAATGGCATGCTAAGACAACAAGGTCGGCGTTGCGAATGTGATCAACCCAGTTCAACAGCAACTTCCAAAGATTATCGACTCGATCTGCGATCTTACCCTCGCCCTCGAGTGCAACTTTTTCAATTTGACAATCGCCGCAACCGTTGCTCTCTGCCCATCTGCGGATCGCCTCGGCACAATGATTAGCAAAGCGTAATGATGTGCCTGTCGGCTGGCCTATCATGGGGCGGAGAAAAGAGGCAGGGAATAGACCATGAACGCCAATAGCGATGGCTTTCTTGGTTTTCGGGGGTTCCTTGACAAGAAACACATGGTTCGCAGGAGGCTCTCGTGTTCGAAGCAGAAGCTGAGCGATCTGCTTGATAATTGACGGGTTGCCTTTCATGTGATATGTGTCCCGGAACGAGGGTAAAAGTAGGTTTTGAGTAGCAGGTCTGCTTGGCGCCAAGGGAGCTGGCTTAGATGGCGCGGTCTTCGCAGAAGAATCCGACTGTGGAGTGCCTGGCCTTGACGGCCACGATTCGTCTATATCCATAGAATGAGGCCGAACTCTCTTGTTCCTCCTGAATGAGCCCGCTCTAGCAGGAGGTTCTTTTGAGGCTTTAATAGGGGCCTCCTTCGTAGGCCCAGAGTTTTCGTTTACGTCGACACCGGACGAGCGTCGAGGACTCGCTTCTGAACCATCTCCCATAACGGCCAGCTCTCCTTGCTCCGAGGCCGTGGCCACCTTCCCACTATTGTTTTTACCTGTATCCCTAGACCAGAAGGCCCATGTCGAGCCAGCAGACGGCTGGTTTGTTTCAGCTGACGTTGAAGGTGGCGCATCTGGCATGACTACATCGTGAGTGTCTTTGTTTGCAGCTTGTTCGGTCGGCGGTTCATGGGCCGCTGTTTGTGTGGTGCTGCTGGGCTCGGCAGGCGTTGCAGACGAATACCAAAATCCGAACCAAGAACTCGAAGGTTTGGCGGGCTTTGGGGTTTCCGGCGGTGCTTGTTCAGTCTCGGTAGGGGGTTGCTGGGGCGCATCATCTGGCGTTGAGGTCTTCGGACCTTCTGGCGGAGTAGTTTCTATGTTCTCGTCTTTTGGGCCGGCATTATCCTGTACAAGCGATCGACTAAGCCATCCTAATCCTAACCAGCCTGAAGAAGCTTGTGGTTGGTTAATCGGTTCGGACGAGACGGGCGGCTTGCCGTCGTTCGCAACACCGTTCTCCTCCCTTTGATCATTAGATGGAGTATTCCCATCGCCAGATTCAGTCTTATCTTCCTCTTGGGGATTTCCTTTAGGCATATCGTCGCGTTGTTTCGGCTGGATCTCGGCTTGCGAAGTCTTAGGCGTAACCTCGGTCGACTGCGCGGCGGACTCGCTGGGGCTATCATTCTTCTTGGGTTCGTAGCGGCTGAAGTCGGGCGCTGCACCGGCGCGTAAGGTACCGCCTGCGACGGTCTGATGGGAGACTTGGGTCGAAGGGGTTGATTTCAGGATGGGCAAGCCATACCAGCTACGGGATTCTCTGACCTACATCAATTAGTATGTAGATTCCGGACAAAGTGTTACTTCTCATTGATCGCTGACTTGTCTTGTATTATTGGGGTCGTTGGCGGTGGACTGGACTGAGCCGCTTCGCTTTGTTGGGGGCATTTCTGCGTTGTTGACCTGTGACGCAACACTGCCAGTACGGGATAGTAGAGTGGTAGGCAAGCTGGTGCTGCTCTCCGCAGCAGCGGGATTCGGTTTCGCACGCTTTCGAGGAGCCATGTTCAAACTCAAAGTCGAACACTTGGTGAAAACACCGGCTCCATGGACTCCAAGTAGGTGAGATAGGCGCGTCAACAGTTTTATTAGGTTAAATAGCTGGAGGTTAGGTAGGTAGTTACATGTAACAGCATTCCCAGCATTAAAATGGTTGACGTCTATCGTTTCCTTTAGTAAAGGTAGGTGTGTAGGAGGTACCTCGACGTACCCGGGTGATGGACAGGGCCGTTGCAGCGGGACGCCGGCGCCCTGAACATCGAACTTGGTACATGCATGTATGCACTTAGGGAGCTACCTAGGTACCTACTACCCTGCTACCTAGCATAATTGAAATGGGTCCCCTCAGTCTGGCCCCGACCTCCGAGCCCCTCCGCCTGCAGAGCTGCAGTAGCCGATGCGAATAGTGGATTGTGTCTTATCGATAGCTAGCCGATAAAAAAAAGTTCGCAAAAGTTCCTGGACAAAATCAATTGGAGCTATCACGAGCCGCCGAGGGGGTTTTCCTAAGCGGCGCAAGTACACCAACCCATGATCATGATATGATGAGTTCCCTCAAGCGAAAAGATGCCCCCGGGGCGTCTTCGTCTGCGAAAGCATCGAAAGCGCACAGCGAATCCCGACCCTCAAAACGATCCAAGTCTGAAAAGGCTTCTACCAAGGCCGACGCGAAACCTGCTAAATCGTCCAAAGGCTCGGAATCGAAGCCAGCTAACACGCCCACGATAAGTCGCTTGAAGGAAGAAGAGCCATTGTTTCCGCGGGGTGGCGGCAGTGTACTCTCTCCCCTTGAACATAAGCAGATCTCGATTCAGGCAAAACAGGATGTCCTCTTTGAGCAAGAGTCCGGGCAGGATGCAAAGAAATCAGACAAAACTCCCAAGAAGAAGAAGGTCAGAGTGCATCAGGATGGACACTCCAGCAAGCTGCACAGCGAGGATGGTGTGAAGATTGAAAGTCTCAATTACAAGGTTAGCACCCATTCCAACCGAACTCCCCTGTCAAAATATTTCTAACAACCATGCCAGCGACTAGTCAAAGGCTCCCTGGTTCTCGGACAAGTTGCCGACATCAATCCCTTGGACATAGTGCTCGCCCTCCCAAATAACCTGCTCGGTTACGTACCAATAACCGCCATCTCGGAGGCTTTGAACGAGAGGATAGCAGCAGAGGCAGGGGACGATGACGAAGAGGATGACGGAGATGACGACCTCGATTTGAAGAAGCTCTTCCACGTTGGCCAGTATCTCCGAGCTTATGTTACTTCTACAATTGAGGAGTCGACAGCTTCTTCGAATAAACCCCGAAAGCACATTGAAATGTCCTTACGGTCAGAACATACAAACACAGGCCTATCTAATCAGGACGTTGTTACGAACTGTACGGTTATGGCAACTATTGTCAGCGCCGAGGCTCATGGTTTTGTCATGGATCTAGGACTTACCGACTCGAAGCTGGGAGGATTCTTGCCTCGAAAGGAGCTAGCAGAGGACATTCTTGAATCTCAAATGCAGCCCGGAAATGTCATTCTGTGCCTCGTAACAGGGAAGGGCGCGAATGGGAAGGTCGCGCAGTTGACCACCATCCAGAGCAAAATTGGAAAGATTCAAAACGTTGCTTCTGAAGCAACCACGATTAATGCCTTCTTGCCAGGCTCTGCCGTGGAATTGATGGTATCTGAAATCGCCAAACGCGGAATATTGGGCAAGGTCATGGGATCGCTGGATGTCACGGCCGACTTGATTCACTCCGGCCTCGGCCCCCAGGCTTTGGACCTAGAATCAAAATACAAGGTCGGAAAGAAAGTCAAGGCCCGTGTAATTTGCACTTTCCCAACGGCCAAGGATCCGAAACTGGGCGTGTCTGTGCTGGACCATGTCATGTCGCTCCAGTCGAAGCTGACTTCCTCGAATAAACTACCATCAGAGGCTCTCCCCATATCCTCGATAGTGGAGCAGTGCAAGGTGACCAAAGTTGAACCAGAAGTCGGTCTGTTTGTTGACGTGGGTGTGGAGGGTGTGCCTGGTTTCGTGCACATTTCTAAAGTCAAAGAAGGCAAAGTCGATATGCTATCCGAGTCCTCTGGCCCCTTTAAACGCGATTCTATACATCGCGGCAGGGTGGTGGGGTATAATGCGATGGACGGTACTTTCCACCTATCTTTTGAGAAGCATGTTCTGGAGCAGCCATTCTTGCGAATTGAGGATATACCCATTGGTGAGGTCGTCAATGGAGAGGTTGTGAAGCTCATGGTGAATCAAGACGGAGTCAGCGGCCTACTAATCAAACTAGCAGAGGGCATTGTTGGCTTCGTTCCTGAAATGCACCTAGCGGACGTTCGACTGCAGCATCCAGAGAAGAAGTTCCGGGAAGGCCTGAAGGTCAAAGCCCGTGTGCTTTCGATCGATCTCATCAAGCGGCAAATCAAGCTCACGTTGAAGAAGACGCTCGTCAACTCTGAGGCGGTTCCTCTGAATTCTTTTGAAGAGGCTGTCGTGGGCATGCAGGTTCCCGGCACAATAATCAAAGTGCTTGACAAGGGAGCTGTCGTACAGTTTTACGGCTCCCTTCGCGGGTTCTTACCGATCTCAGAGATGAGCGAAGCGTACATCCAGGATCCGAAAGAACACTTCCGCGTTGGCCAGGTTGTCAGCGTGCACGTCTTGAACTTTGATGCCGAGGCGCAGAAGCTTTTTGTTTCGTGTAAAGACCCATCTGCTTTCGGCCTCGATAAACAAAATGCGCTCAAGGAACTTAAGCTGGGTGCTGTTGTCTCTGCTAAAGTTGTCCAGAAGACTGAAGATGACGTATTCGTTGAGTTGGTCGACAGTTCGTTGAAAGCAATGTTGTCCACAAGGCATCTCGCCGATCGTCCCAGCAAGGGCCAGTCCGCTCTAAAACACATTCGCGTCGGACAAACGCTCCATGATCTTGTAGTATTGGACAAGCATGAAGGTCGTCGGTTTATCGCGTTGTCGAAGAAGCCTAGTTTAGTCAAGGCTAGCCAGGAAGGTAGACTGCTTACATCATTTGAAGAGGCCAAGGTTGGTGATCTTCGGCAAGGGTTTGTCAGAAATATCACAGTCACGGCGGCATTCATCCAGTTATGTGGCCAGCTCACTGCCTTGTTGCCAAAATCCAAACTTCCCCAAGAAGATCAAAGCAAGACGGACTTTGGGTTAGAAAAGTTCCAGCCCATGCTTGTCAAGATCAACTCCATCGACAAAGAGCACAGGAGGCTCGTTGTTGCCTCGCCTTCCTTCGAGGGAGAGAAAAGTGCCAAGGACGATAATTCTTCTACGAATGCAAGCAAAGTCGAAAATCCGGTGGATGAAACAATATCGACGATGGATGATTTGTTTATAGGCAAAGTCACCAAAGCCAAAATTGTATCGGTCAAGGGTACGCAGCTCAACGTCAAACTTTCCGATAACATACAAGGACGTGTGGATGTCTCGCAAGTATTCGATTCATGGGAAAAGATCTCAAATCCAAAGGCGCCTTTAAGCAGCTTCCGTGTCAACAATACCATCTCAGTCCGAGTTTTGGGTATCCATGATGCGAGGAACCACCGTTTCTTGCCCATAAGCCATCGATCAACACATTCGGTCCTTGAATTATCTGCAAAGCCTAGCGATACCAAGAAAGACTCACCCAAGACATTATCGCTCGATACACTAGAGCCCGGCTCTACTCATCTAGGCTTTGTTAATAATGTTCAAAAGAAGTCTCTTTGGGTGAGCCTTTCGCCTAACGTTCGAGGCAAAATCAGTACGCTAGAAATATCTGATGATGTGTCTCAACTCGAGGATCTCGCATCGAATTTCCCCGTCGGCTCCGCGCTACGGGTTCGAGTGTTGGCAGTAAACCCAACTGAAGGCCACCTAGACCTATCTGCTCGCTCTCCCGGTTCCTCGACGAATCTGACTTGGGAGAATGTCAAGCAAAACATGGTCCTTCCGGGTCGGATAACCAAGATCAACGAACGACAAATCATGGTACAGCTCAGTGACGTCGTCTCTGGACCGGTCCACTTAATGGATATCAGCGATAACTACGACGAAGCAAACACTACGACCTTCAACAAAAATGATGTAATTCGAGTTTCGGTTGTTGACGTCGACAAGAGTAATAAGAGGATTCGGCTTTCATCACGTCCTTCGCGGGTACTGAATTCGTCTCTACCCGTGAAAGATCGCGAGGTGACCAAGGTATCGCAAGTCAATGCAGGCGACATGATTCGAGGCTTTGTGAGGAACGTATCCGATAAGGGTCTCTTCGTGGGGCTCGGTGGCGATGTTACGGCAATGGTCAGGATCTCGGATCTCTCGGACAAGTTCTTGAAGGACTGGAAAGATGAGTATCAGATTGATCAGCTGGTGAAGGGTCGTATCATCTCCGTCGAACCGTCAGTGGGCCACGTACAGATGAGCCTCAAATCATCTATCGTCGAGAAAGATTACGTCCCCCTGGTTAACTATCATGATCTTCGCGAAGGCCAGGTTGTCACCGGCAAGGTCCGCAAAGTCGAGGAATTTGGTGCTTTCATCCTAATTGACGGCTCCGCGAACGTGAGTGGCCTGTGTCATCGCAGCGAGATGGCAGAAAAGCCTGTCGAAGACGCGCGGAAGCTATTCAGTGAGGGCGACGCAGTCAAAGCAATCATCCTGAAGCTTGACAAAGAGAAAAAGCGAGTCAACTTCGGTCTAAAACCATCCTACTTCGAGGATGACGCCAGTGAAATGAGCGTGGACGATAGTGATGATGAGGATGATGCTGGTGCCGCACTTTTCGATAGTGAAGATGAGAGTGACGAGGATGAGGACGACGAGATGGACGATGCTGGAAGTGCTATTCTTATAAGAGGGACTGACAATGATTCAGACGTGTCCAGCGAAGACGAAGATACCAAGATGGCCGATGGAGCAAACGACGAAGTCGATGCTCTTGATGCTGGCGGGTTCGATTGGTCTGCCAACGCGCTCGACAAGTTGGATGGGGCGGATGAGGATGCAGAGAACACGGGCGCGGCTCAAGAGAGGAGAAAGAAACGACGGAAGCCACAGATTGAGGTGGACAAGAGCGGTGACCTGGATGCCTTTGGTCCAAGAACAGCTGTCGACTACGAGCAGCTTCTCAACCGCCAGCCAAACTCGTCTTCGCTGTGGATCGAGTACATGGCTTTCCAGATGCAAGTCAGTGAGCTTGCAAAGGCCCGCGAGGTTGCTGAGCGAGCTATTACCACCATAGCCAGTACCGAGGAGACGGAAAAGCTCAATGCGTGGATCGCTTACCTCAATCTTGAGGTCCGGTTCGGAAACGAGGACACTGTCGAGGAAGTCTTCCGGCGCGCCTGTCAGGTCAACGACCAGCAAGAGGTCTACCAGCGCCTAGCCAGCATCTACGTCCAGGAGGACAAGGTCGGGGTATGTACATGTGCCAATATTCTAATCCTACCTCTTCAGCAGCAGTAACTAACAACCCGAAACAGAAAGCCGACGACATCTTCCAAGCCCTGGTCAAGAAGTTCGGCGCCAGCTCGCCCGACGTCTGGTACAACTACGCGCACTGGCTGCACGCGGTGCGGGACCAGCCGGAGCGCGCACGCGCGCTGCTGCCGCGCGCCACGCAGGCGCTGCCAAACCACGCGCGGCTGCCGCTGATGACCAAATTCGCGGCGCTCGAGTTCACGTCGCCGCACCCGAACCCGGAGCTGGGCCGGACCATGTTCGAGGGCCTGCTGGCGACCTTCCCCAAGCGGTTCGACCTCTGGCACCAGCTGCTCGACCACGAGGACGTGCCCGGAGCCGCGGACCGCGCCGTCGTCGTCCGCGACGTCTTCGAGCGCGCCACCCGCGTCAAGGGCCTCAAGGCACGCGCCGCCAAGAAGTGGTTCAAGCGCTGGGCCGACTGGGAGGAGGCCCACGGCGACGCCAGGTCCCGCGACAGGGTCAGCGCCCGCGCCGCCGAGTGGGTGAGGGCTAAGGCGGAGGCCAAGGCGTCGAGGGATGGTGAGGACGAGGACGGCGATGATGAGTGAAAAGCCGTCGAGAGTGTAGTACTGTCCTCGGCGCGGTTTTTAGGTGAAAATTAGTCGTGTTACCCAAGGCTATAAGATATCGCTATGGTATTAGTTGCCGTACTTGGTGTGCTTGTCATGCAACGTGGCCCACGCTTAATTATAAATTCTTGCTTATTCTTCCTCCTGTCATAATCATGTCTCTTGCTTTAAAGTCTCAACGCGAAAGACCCCGAGGAGTCGAGGCATCCGAATCACTGACCTGTAGTTTTCGGAAGATACTAGTTACATACGACACAACCTTCGTGATGGCAGAATCTAGTGTTAGCTACTCTAACCCGAGGTTCTTTCTAGTGTAGGAGGATCTACTCAAGAGATCGTGAGGGTGTGATCAGGCATTGCTCGACTAAAATCTATGTTCACCATCTAACCCAGAACTACCCGATCCAAGCTCGGCTTCTCACCTAGCAGATAGGGCTATCCAGCGACTCTTCGAAGGTAGTTTAAGGACTTAGCCAGATCCTTTGTAGGTAAGTAGGTATGACCATGGTTCTGTTGCAATACAGACGCTAACCATTGAGAGCTGCTGTGTAAAAACCATGGGACTTCAGGTGAAGTCGAGGTCGACGACATCGACCAGTCAGTAGTTACGACGGCATGGGGGTATATGGGCGTCTTCGAACATCTGATGATGTGTATCCAGCATATATCTAACTAGATAGTCTAGTGGTCGCGTTTGCAAAGCATTCATATTGGCACTCGCACATGCACACGCAGACTATTTTCTGGTATTCTCCCTTTCGAGCCTTTCAAACGCCTAGACGTCCAGAGGTATAAAACCCTCCCGGCCCCGCCGCCGAAAACCCCCCAACTCCCGTATCGAAATGTATCTACGGTATCGCATCCCCGCGGGCGCCACACCCCCATATCCCTCTGCTTATGTCAGAAAAATGTAGTGGTACATTGAAAAATCGCAATTGACTGTCGAACGGCTGCCCAGCTTTGCCTCTACTGGCAGCTGCTAATTCCCTTCGAACGTGTCCCACCCAACCACATGTATAGTCCGTTGAGTAATAAAAAGATCTAGAGCCGCGTCTCGACTGATATTCTTACACTGGCGCCTGGCAAGAAGAATGGCGAGTTTTCACCATATCCAAACCCCATCCCGACATCCACGCCCCGTATCGTGCTAGATTGATGACTTGTAAGCCCTCGTTGTAGACTTCTCCAAGTTGGCCGGGTCGCTCGTGCTCCTCTGCCGTTCCGTCTTTTGCTCGTCGCCAGAGCTGCTCTCGACCTCGTCGCCGCTCTCCTCGCCATAGACAATCTGCCTCAAGACACTCTTGTCAAACAACTCGATGACCAGGTGCCGATCCACCAGCCTGTAATGATGGTACTCTAACAGTGCCAGGACCTTGCGGAACAAGGCCGGATCTCGAAATCCTGGTGCCTTTCTGTGGCGTAGTTGGAGTAGCTCGACCTTGGCCTTCTTGTAGAGAACCATGTCGTTCAACTCGATCATTAACTCGAGTATACGCTGACTTGTATCGTTATCTTCATTGAAATCTTTTGTCGGTGGCTCTAGAATCGTCTTCTGCGTGTCTGGAAGAGCGATAGTAGCCGGAACCTCATGCTTCCAGGGCTTGCAAGAGAAAAACCTGGAAAGATCCGAAGGAAGACAGAACCCCAGAGATATCCCAAGCGGCGTAGTGTTCGAATCCCACCCATGCTCGGAGAGTATTTCCAGACCGTGCACTGATCTTGATATCAGACCCAATACGAAGAAGGCCGTGCCCCTCAGACTCATCACGTCATGAGACTCGGCAATCTTGATGATGTTCTGCACGACATCGGTCGATTCCAGAAACGGCGCCCCAAGTTCCACAGAGCCAACGTTGCCAACTGCCCACAGACAGCCCTTAACCTTTGTCAAAAGTTCAGGGTCGTCTGACTGCATGCCATATTCCCTGATTGTCGAGGCAAACTCTTCAAAATGGCCTTTAACCTCAAGAAGCTTACATCCCTCTTTAGTACGCGACAATTCGCGGTAGAAGTGGGGTGGCACATGGCTGTCTTGGTCCGTATCTAGATCATCATCATAAATGCTCAGTCGATGTAGCTGATCCTCTGGAGTGTCGACAAAGGACCGTGCTAGACTGGCTTCGATCAAGCTGACGTAGGTATCGTTGCGGCCCAGGAACCAGTCATCCATCTCATTGCTGATATAGTCGAGCCCATCCAGGTAATGATAACCGATGGAAGTTGACAAGAACCTGAGCAGCAGAGGGGCACCGATCTCGCCCAGATGATCGAGTGCTGGCCTGCATTCGACGATATATTCTAACAAGGCTTTGCTGTTACAGGCCTTCTCGAGAATCTTAACCGCGGTAGCACACACCTCGATTTCCGGGTCGTAAAGCTGTGTCACAAGCAGCTGGATAGCCCACTTGGAATCCGAGATAACCTGGCCGGTCGGGGTAAGCCGTTGGCGTGTTGCATACTTTCGTAGTACAATAGTGGCATGTATTCGCATATCCTTGGTACCGGCCGTCAGGGCTTTCGAGAGAAGTACGCGAGGATGTCCCTGCAGGCTATAATCCAGATTGGCGAGAAGCAACTTGATGAGATCTGGCCGTTGCTTAAAATCGACAATGTGATACATCATGTTGAATATCCGCCATCTCTCAAGCATCTGTAGCCCCTTTGGGTCACTACACAAGACACCGATCATGGGGAAGTAGCCACCACACAACGTATCGGTAAGACGGTCGCGGGAGAACATAGGATATTGCGCGGTCAAACCACTCGTCTGCATGTCTTAGTGAGCACATCAGTCTACAATTACCTCAACACTCATTTACTTACCGGATCGCACTGAGCTAGACATTCAGCGATCTGTCTCAGTAGCTTGTTATCCGCGAGGTACTTCGTGCCCTCTGCTGTCTGTAGCAGTGTATGTATCAAGGCACAGCCCACTCTGACGTATTTCTGAGTATTTCGCGTGCTCTTGATCTCTGAAAACTTGTACTTGAAAGGTCGATAGAACCCTACAATCCTCTTGGCGAATTTCGACGCCTTAACTGCCTCTTCCAGGCGTTTCCCATTCATCAACGGCCCTTCTATGATCCTAAGAACGACATCCCAATTCCACTTGGATGGATTCGAATGACTAAGAACTCCCGAGTCTATCAACAGCTGCCGGAATGTCGCGTCATCCGTGTTAAGTGCGTTGTTAGCTTTAGGTGCTTCTTCCACAGTGCCCATATTCTCAAGCATGCTACTGGAAGGAATATGGCCAGCAGCATAACCTGATGGAGACGAACGGTAAAGAGTCCGATTCACGCTGCTAATTTGATAGACGATACCAGTCGCATTAAAACGGGTTGCGTCATCGTGTTCAAAGTCCGCAGCCGCTGCGAAGAGCTCCGGAAGCAATTGCAACTTACAGCTCCAAGAAGGAGGGAGGACTCTGCTAGCGAGCTTCAGGGTCTCGCCAATCAGGAGGGTCGTTTTCCGCTTCAACGTAGGGTCGTCGGTGTCCTGTGCCACTAGCAGGAGCTTTGGCATCATCCCTGCCTTGATGAAAATAGCCAAGAGCAGGGCCGTATAATGCTCTACGAAATTCTGCTCCGTCCCGTCATCGTCGTAGACTGTTTGATCCTTACTTTGCGTCGAAGACTTCAATGTCGCCACTCTTCCATACGTTGTCAAACGTCGACCGGCAAGATACGATGTTGCCCAGGCAGGGGGCTTGATTCTGAGGAGAGAATAGAGCAGGTCTATTACAGTATCCCGAACCACGGAACTCGGTAGCATCAAGCTTGAGATCAAGGAACCAATGGCTCTGAAGTTGTACATGGACAGGGCCATGATCCCAGACCACGATTTTAAGGCGGAGGCAATTGCTTTCGAGTTCTGTTTGACGACGCCTTCATACGAGAACAGGGCATCCGTGAAAGCTGTAAAGAGGACCTCTAGTTCGTACCCCGCCCGCAGATACCTGCGGGTCTGTGGTGCGTCTAGCAGGTAAAGAAAGGCTGCAGAGAGCGATTCAGGAGACTTATAGGTCCCCTCGGAGAGAGCTTCAGACAGCGGTGCTAAGCCACCGGATGCTACGAGCAGTGCTGGGTCACGCAGCAGGATCTCAGCGAGTGTCTCGATGCAGATGGGTCGCAGTCTATCTTCAGCATTCTCCGCAACTGCTGCGATGGTTCTGACAAGCGCTCTAGATATCTCGCGCACACCGTCCTTAACATCGAGAAATGCGCGAACGAACTTGAGAGCTTGCTCTCGCTCCACATCAGCTTTGCGATCCTTGGCAAGCGAGACAACGACCATGAAATCCGTATTCAGGCTGCGTATTTTCGTGAGAGATGCCATATCGGAAATAGAGTATCGGAGCATCCGATATCCTGACGCCACAACTTCCCTACTGCCACTGAGCAGCATCATCTGCATTCGATCTCCGAACACAGACCACACCAGGTCATATTTAAGAGTAGGATGCCTCTTAAACAGGTCCACGAGGCTGTTGGCGCGCTCAACGTAGTATTCTGGTGTCAACCCCTCAACCTCCAATGCTTGTAATATTTCCGCTAGGGCAAACGTGGGGGACTCGGCCGACTCTTCGAGATCTGATCCAGCGCCGCTTCTCGACACGCTTGGGGGCGATCGCAAACCGCCGCCGCTCTGTAGTAATCCTTCGTTTCGGGTTCTAGTTGGTGTGCTGGGCGATGCCTTGGTTCTCTGCGCATCAGTGAGCCTCTGCTTCAATTCCTTTATTTTCGTATTCGAAGCTGTGAGCTCAGCTTCGACCCTCTGGCGTTGTTCCTTGGTCTGTTTCGCCTTCTTGGCATTCAAAGCTTCCAGCATGTTCTCGCTCCCCTCCTTGATCTTCAACTCCCGCACTAACGACTCTTTCAGCGTGTTGATAGCATTCTCGGCCACGGACTCGTCCTCCTCATCCAGCTTATCTCGATTGTATACGTCGGCTCTCGAGCCCGTCCGTGATTGCATCATCTGGCTGCGTAGGTCAGAGCTGAAACTGCCCGGGCCCTGTGTGGAAGGGTTCAAGGAGGAGCCTCTCGGGGCAAAGGATACGGAGGAAGCAGATTGGTTTCGGCCCGCGTTGGGGGGGACGGGTGGTTGAAGTCCGCCATCTCGGTCGAGGCTTGTTCGTGAAGAGGCAAGTGAGGGATTGGGATTGGCAGTGCTGGCGGTGGGCTGGGACCCTAATGACTTCTGAGTCGGCGTCGAGGAGGAGGCGCTCAGCATCGTGGCAGTCCCGACCGATTGCCCACCCTATGGGACAAGGCCGACAGTCGGGTCATGGAGAAACGAAGGTGCAGTCGCGACCAGTAGACAATAGATCGTATACGAGGACCCAGACCAGGGTTGTGTATTGCTATCTGCACGCTTCTCCCCGCTAGCGGTTATGGCTAATGGTTGTTTGTGTGAGAACGAGCCAGCGCTCCGAGATCGAGGTTGGGTTTGGGGTTGAGGTTGGGATCGGAATTGGATTTGGATGTATTAGACTGCAACGAACGGCTGGCCCTGTACCTAAAGGAGCGGACTGAAGACGGAAGACGGCAGACGGCAGACGGCAGACGGAAGATCACTTAAGGTCAGGACCCCAGGTAGTTAGTTCACGTTTTGATGGCGAACAGGCGAAAAGGTGAATAGACAGTCCCGCCAAAAATGCAAGAAAGTCGTGTAGCGATTGAGAAGCCGCAAAATGCCGTTGCCATAGGTAAGTAGTGAGGTCTCTTTGAGGTTATGGAGTTGAACGGGCCCAGCCTTTGCCAAGGACGAACTTGGGATGGATAGCGGAGAGCGGAGAGCGGTGTCTTGCTTTAGGCCGCCGACTGCGCCCACACACACCCACCACCAGCTTAAACCTCCCCCAAGCCTAGCAGCCTGATACCTACTGTCGCTGACTGTCACATGCATCGCGTGCGTACAGCTCCAACTACAACACATACACATCACCAAAGATATACGCACATAAATATGTTTATTCCGCTGTTTTCGACTCATATACTAGGCCATAAATTCTTCCTCCCAGGAGCAAACTTGGTTAGTGGCTGTAAAAGTTCTGTGAAATCATGTTAGGTACTTAAGTGTTTCTATATGTAAGCTCATGTTATTTATGTTGCCCAAATTAACCATCCCTTCCACTCGTTGCATTTTCTAGAGCCTCGTTGTCTTAACTGTTTACCACCCCATGCTTATGGCGCATGTGATCAAGTCATCATTCAAAGAAGTAACGTCTTCACGCTGATTATCCATGCTGACTTCACCGGTCTCAATAAGTGTCAAATTGAAATTGGATTTCTTCTACTCTTACTTACCTAAATCATATACAGACTGCTTAAGGGACCCACCGTCACTAGGTTACGCCTCATAATAGCTCGAGTTAGTACTGGTCCATTTTGCCTAGAGAATAACCTAGCACCAGGTGCCCAACTTGATGGTTCCAACAGTGAGTTAATTCTTGGGTTTCATGGTGGTGTAATAGCATATATTACCGTCCCTGCGGCGGATGGGAAGCTGGTTGTGCTTAACCCACGTTGCCGCACGCAGGCTCGGCATCCTTTTTGGGTTGACCGTTGAGTGAACAATAGGAGGCCAGTCCTAAAGAGTGTCTCAGGGGCCTCTGCTATAAAATGATGGTAAAAAAGGCAGAACGCGTACCAATCTCCCGAGATACTGCTTAATCATCATAGAAGAAAATCAGATGCCCTTACACTGGACTGCCAGGCTTGTTCCAAGAGTCAGCGACAGAGAGGGCAAGCTCGTATGCCTGTCCATATGGAGTGTCCTAATTTGCGCTCGGCCTGAAAGAGAATTCATTTTAACGCCGTGGCTAGTCCTATAAGTTTCGATCTGTACTTCCAAGTCATACATGATACATGTGGTCATAATTCTGTGCCATCTTGGATAGTAGTCTAGCATACAGGACTCCTCGCCAGCTCGGTTACGCTCCCCTAGTATCCACGGTTTATACCATTTCACTCTCTTCGTTACCCCTTTGTCCTTGGCGAATGGTATAGTAGAGATAAGTGCGCAAGTGCGATATGGTGCGGACAAAGATATTCACTCCCATAAGAGGGGGAGGGGGAGTGTGAAGAACAACGCGCTCAACCTCGTCCTATCACTAGATTGAAATCTTAAAGATTCATGGAATTACATGAACTATTCTGATGGTTATGACTCAGTGAAGTCTTTAACGACTTTTGGACATGTGACTGGACAAATGCTTGCAGCTTGTCCCTTAGAAATCTCACATTGACTGCTCAAGTGTCTGATGAAAGATTCGAGTTATGCAATCTCAGCAGGAATTTGAAATAAGCCACCATGATAGCCTGACCGCCACCAAAGTCTCAGATTGTTATCATTGCCTTATGTTTTTAGAAAGGTTAAACGGTTAGTGAATTGGTTCAAGTAGAGGACACCAACAGCTTGATGTACTCTTACAAGTCATGCAGATCAGGCGCCAGCATCTACGTCCCTAATTTTAGTTCTCATTGGATATCGAACATATTCACGATATTTACAATGATAAAACCAAAAGTAATCGGGGTATAGGTTATTACTCCTCAAGAGCTAAAGGGGTTAGAGAGCTTCGTACCTAGACACAGAAACCTGCCCAGGATGAACGGGTTGAAACAAGTTCGATTACCCATCGCCTAGCCCTGACTACATTAGTACTTGCTTGGGAAACACTCATATTAAGAGGGCATTGTAGCACGGCAGCAATAGTCTTCTAGGCTGTGTAATGTAAGGAGGCAGGGAAACCCTAGACTTGTGCGTATCAGCCTGTGTGTTGTTCATGTAACCTCATATTCAGGAATAAAACCCCATCCCAAGCCCTATCGGCCTTCATTTAGCTGATTCAAGTGTCTAGGAATCCCAAGTTAGTGTATGGATAAAACGCCTTGAGGGTGGTGGGATGATAGTAAGCGAGTCTATGAGTAGGTTCTTCTGCCCAGCTTTATACTTCACATTAGGTGCCTGAAGTGACCCTTTTATATGGGTAGTAACGACACACGATGTATCAAGGTGCTTGACTGACATCAGAACATGTCAATACCTATGAGGCCAAGCATGTACCACAACTTGACATGCATTGCCAATAAATTGTCTAGACAACCAACCACGTATCTCGCAAACGGCTCGAACATTCCGCAGTTAGTATCACCACAATATAAGATCGACATTCTGTACCTAGTGGCAGCTTGAAGACGTGGGTAATTAAGTAGGTGAACGGTATTTTCATGACCACATCTTATCAGCATCATCAAGAGCAAAGGTGGTATTTGCGGGATCTACAGCGGTTCGGCCCCTTCCGAAGCCATCTGAACGTGGTGCCGGTCTAGTTGCTGCAAGATCATTGTCGCAGGCGCTTCTACCCACTATTAAGGCGAAGGTAAGGTATCCTGTACTCCAAGACCGGGATGGCGATACAGGAAGCATTGTCGAGGACAGGCCGCCACATTCAACATCAATGTAGACGCAGTAGAGCTACAGGTATAGGAAACTCGTGCCTGATCAAGGACCTCGCAACAAATGTATGAGTCAAGGGAATATGCCGAACGGGAAGGTGATTGATTCATTGCTTAAACGCTCAAAGCTATTAGACTCGGTACTTCCCAGCCACTTTCGAGAAGCCGTTCCGACACCTCAGAGCATTGCCAGATACGGCAACCACGGTTTTCGCAATGGTGATATCACAGCCTCATATGTTGCTTGGAAGGTCTGCAGAACCGGCTGATTGCAGTGGAAACCCCGCAGTCTACTTACGTACTTATCGTCGTAAGAATGAGTGATCAGCAAGCGAGAAGCCCGCTGGACTCAGTAGTTGATATCGTGTGGTAACGAGAATGATTGGATTTTGAAGGTTGGTTCTTCCCACTCTATGTTGATAAAAAGGGGGGTAGAAGGGGAGACTCTTCACACCTATATTCTCACGATAGCTGGCAAGTAGCCATCGTAAGATACTGTGGATGCCAAGGAGATAAAGAGAGGGAGAGAGAGAAACAGAGAGATGGAGCAGACGCCTCATTTCCTACTAGTCGGAACGTTTGCCGATAACGATAGCTCTCTCGACGCTCGTTGGTAACCCGCTGGAAAGTCGCTCACCGCGGCCGAAGTTAGCACGATGCGCCGGTAGGAGACCGCCACTGGTCTGGGGGAGGGAGTCGGCGGGCTCCGTGTGGTGCAACGGGTCGCTAAGATTGCATTGGTGAGGGCGGCGGGGTTGTTCAGGGCTTATCCGGAAGTCTTGGTGGGGGGATTATGTTATTAGTGGACTCCCCTCTCTCCCTCCCCTCCCTCGTCTCTTTGTTCGTCTTGCCTGGGAGAGAGGCCTGGCTGAGACTCGCTCTCCGCGTCGTGTACTACCATCTATCGGTGACCAGCGGCTCGCCGCTACAAGGCACCACCTGGACACCCTCCTGGCCCAGCCAGCCGATGAAGGCGCTTTCCGATCTGCATATGGCTCTGTTGGGGGCCCTTTACGCGTTCCCTCTCCTCCATCCGAGGTTGTAGTTCTATCTAGGTTCCGTTGTATGATTGGGGGGTTGGCCGTTGGCACTAACTTTGTTGCGACTTCATAGCGACAGCCTACATGTATCGTCCGGTACCTAGCTTCCTTCACGCAATGTGTATATAAACGCGCAAACACCACTTCTGATTCATGTTTGCCCCTCTGTGTGATCTGACGGGGGCATACATCGGTAGCATTTTGTCATCTTTTCTGTTTGAGGGTTCCATCGTCGTTGTCTTGTTTAATCTTGAATCACAGGATAGACTCAGATTCATTCACACATTACGTCGCACTGAACCAGTCAGCTAGAAGGTAGTCAGCCCCTATTGCTCTTGCTATTTAACCCACGGCGTTTGTAGAGGATTGAACTTCAACAGCTTGAGGTCGTCGCATCTGCTTCCACTTCCCATCTTCTCTCCCTCCCTCCGGAACTCGCTTCTATCTATCCCCCGTCTAAAACCCGCACATCTTCCATCATCATCATGCCGGTCGTATCAGCAGCGCGCTACGGGAAGGACAATGTCCGCGTGTACAAGGTTCACCGGGACGAGGCGTCGGGTACGCACACGGTGACGGAGATGACCGTGTGCTGTCTGCTCGAGGGCCAGATCGAGACCTCGTACACGCGGGCCGACAACAGCGTCGTCGTGGCCACCGACTCGATCAAGAACACCATCTACATCAAGGCCAAGGAGCACCCGGTGAACCCGCCCGAGCTGTACGCCGCCGAGCTCGGCCAGCACTTCCTGGACACGTACGCGCACATCACGGCCGCCAACGTCAAGCTCGTCGTCCGGCGCTGGACCCGCATGGTCGTCGACGGCAAGGAGCACCCGCACAGCTTCTACCGCGACGGCGAGGAGACGCGCAACGTCGAGGCGCGCGTCTCGCGCGGGGCGGGCGTCGAGCTCACGAGCGGCATCGCGGGCCTGCTCGTGCTCAAGAGCACGGGCTCGCAGTTCCACGGCTTCGTGCGCGACGAGTTCACGACGCTGGCCGAGACCTGGGACCGCATCCTGTCGACCGAGATCGACGCCAGCTGGCGGTGGAGCGCGCTGCCGGGGGGCCCGGCGGCGGTCCGGGACGGCGCCGACCGCTTCGACCGCGCCTTCGACGCCGCCCGCCGCATCGCCATGAAGACCTTCGCCGAGGAGGACAGCCCCTCGGTCCAGAACACCATGTACAAGATGTCGGAGCAGATCCTCGAGGCCGTGCCCGAGGTCGCGACCGTCGCGCTGGCGCTGCCCAACAAGCACTACTTCGAGATCGGTAAGTCCTGTAGAACCCCGCGCCGGACGTATAGAATGAAACCCCCCCTCCTGACCATGCAACCGCAGATCTCTCCTGGCACAAGGGTCTCAAGAACACCGGCAAGGACGCCGAGGTGTACGCCCCCCAGTCCGGGCCTAACGGACTTATCAAGGTCGAGGTCTCACGCTCGTGAATTGTTGCTCTGTAATGTATATTATGACTTTGGCGTACGGGAATTGCTTGAATCACGTCCGGGAAAGCCTGAAAGATTGATGAAGGATTCGATTAGCCCTGTTACTTCAAGAACCATGGTGTCTATCACGTCTAATTACCGTAGCTAATGAAAGTGTCACTTGCTCCCAAGATTATGTCGTGTTATGGTGCCACGTCTCCTACCTATGACCGTAGAGCTAGAACCCTAGAGAAAAGGGACACTAACACAGTAGTTCGAACAATCAATTGATTGTACAGCTCGCTTTATAGGAGGATCACAGACTAACGCCATGAGATGCTTTCATTATACACATTGTGGTACAAGGCAGATATATAGACAGAGCCGAGTTGCACTCGGCAGGCAGACACCGCTCTTGGTCTTCACGCTTTCTCCTCTTTCCCACTCCACGCCAGAATCCACCTCAGCTACCACGGACACACTATAACCTCGGGACATCCGCCTGTCTGATCGCCTTGACGGCGTTCTGCCAGCCCTCCTTGCCGACCTCGACGCCGCCGAAGCGGAGCAGGTTCTGCTTGAAGGGGTGGGCGTCGCCCTCGAAGGCCTTGAGGCGGGCGAGGCGCTTGTCGCGCAGGCGGTTCTTGGGCAGCATGCCGCTGACGGCCTTGCGGAGGACCTCGGCGCCGCCGTGCTTGGCCATGAGGACGTCCATGGTGACGGCGCGCAGCGACCCGGGCCGCGTGTTGTGCCGGTAGTACGTCTTCTGCCACTTCTTGTGGCCCGTTGTGTGCAGCGCCGCGCAGTTGGTCACCACCACGTAGTCCCCGCAGTCTGTCGACGGGTCCCAGATCGGCTTGTGCTTGCCCATGAGGATCACGGCGATCCGCGACGCCAGCCGCCCCAGCGCCGGCGGCGTCACGTTCGGCTGCGTCGAGAGCGTCGGGTGCGGCGCCGCCGCCGAGATGTGGTGCCACGCGCGCGAGTAGGCGAGTTTCGTCTGCGTGAGTTACATGTCCCACCGTAAGCCTTTGTTTGCTCCGTCTTCCCGTCTTTCATGTATGGGTGACAGGAGGGGACGTTGTAGGTAGGGAAATCAAGAACGAATAGAGGGATCATCGGGAGCTTTGCTTACCAGACCGATTGTCTGCGACATGCTGGCAAAGGTTCTCTCGAGGGACCTTGCCCCCGCTCGTGTAGCTCAGCCCGCCTGCTGGATAGTGACTGGGATTGCAATTGGGGTCCTGTGAGATAGACAGGCCTACTGGAATCGATACCACTTGAGCTGGTCGTCGACTATTCGCAACTGGAGTTTTGAATGCCAAGACCAATTGATCCCGACGGTAGAAAACGATATCTGAAAATCACGTGCTGATTGCGAGCGAGTAAGTGCTGCTTTTACAGTGGCTTTAGGTCCCCCACCTTTTAGCGTAGGTGACAAGCGCCGTGCACCGATCTCGAAAGGCGCTGGAAAAGCGGGTTCTAGGCTGAGAGTCGATTTCAAAGCAAAACCTCCCCTCACTGCGGTACACACGCAATAGGTAGAGACCAACCAGTGAGAGGTGGGTGGGTTCTCATTGTGTAAGTGACGATTTCCTCATTCCATCCATACATATTGCAACATGCCAGTCGTTGTTAGCTTCTTGCCCCCCTCATCTTCTTGAGAACTACATGTACGATGCTGAGATATCTTCACGGTATCTCGTTCCACTCCTTTGCCGCCGCAACTGCTTCGTTCTCACTGGGTTTCTTTGCCGAATCATATTTCCACAAGTCGCCCCGTGATAAGAGGGAAAAACTGTTACAGCTGAACGACCGCTCCGCCGTATCCGACAACATGGCTACACAAACTAAAGTCAAGACGCCTTTCCAGGTCCGTATGTCTGTCATATCAACATACCATACACATCATTTGGAAATACCTATAGATTCCCATTATGGACCAGTCCGCCCAGCCAGTTGGTTCGATATCAGTAGGTAGTTGAAGAAAGCTCTAAGCTAATAATGCACCACACAAACTCTTTAGACCCTATTCGCTGTGCACATGACATGTGACCATTGTGTCAAGTCCGTTTCAGACTCTCTGTACAGCCTCGAGGGAATCACCAAAGTCGACGCCAACCTCAAGGATCAGCTGGTAGCAGTTGAGGGAACTGGTAAGTAAGAGTGCATCCTCTCGCAACTAAGCGCGCGGTCTCTCTGGCTGGCCTCTGGGATAGGGCGTGTTGGTTAGACATCATGAAGCGTGAACTGACACGGTTGGCTTTTGGCAGCCGCTCCGTCTGCGATTGTAAGCGCCATCGAAGCGACAGGCCGGGACGCCATTTTACGAGGATCGGGCACATCAAACAGTGAGTCAGAGCCGCCGTTTCTTTTCGTCTTAACATCATGAACACATGAAGGTGGTTCAGCCATCTTGTTCCGCATTGCGAAGAAAACCTGCCAGCTTCGTCCCAAGTTTACGACCCCTGTTCAGGCGCTCGGCTTAGTTCCGAGTTCCTTTCATTTCCGATCGACATCCTGAATAGCTCATTCAGTTGGCTGATGTATACGCCCAATTCAGATGCAGCCGTATGTATCCTTGAGACGTATCACCGCAATGAGAAGGGTGGTGAATCGTTGGTGCCTGCTTCAGCCCCAGAGGCTTCGACGGAGGGATCAGGAGCCAGCGACAGGGAGGTCAGGGGCCTAGCTCGTATGGTACAAGTTTCTCCAGAGACAACACTCGTCGACTTAACGGTACGAGGGGTCGCGCCTGGGGTTTACTCGGCCAGCATACGTGAATACGGTGACCTTAAGCTCGGTGCCACTTCTACTGGGCCGGTGTGGGCAGGCGGGAGCGGCACGACACAGCCTCGAGGTATTCTAGGAACCGTGGAGATTGGAAAGGACGGCCGGGGCGCGGCATTTCTGGACCACTCCTTCCAGGTCTGGGAGGTGATTGGACATGCCATGGTTGTTTCGAGGCAGAAGGAGGACGAAGAGCTGAAGAACGACGAGAACACCGTGGTCGGGGTCATTGCAAGGAGTGCCGGAATGTGGGACAACGACAAGACGGTATGCTCCTGCACCGGGAAGACCCTTTGGGAAGAGAGGAAAGATGAGGTGAGCAAGGGCATGATCTAACCCTCGGTTTGGATGGGTACGTCTTATCTGGCTTCTCGATATAGCCTCATTTTATGACCCAAAAGACACTATCATGAAATCACAATACGTCTTACTCTGCTACATATTTGGGTTCATCCGAACATGTTACCCCATGGGACATACAGGATAGCGCCCGTCGGTCATGTTGACGTTGCAATGCCAGTAGCTCGTGGAGCCCATGCATGCCGATTCAGGGACCTGCTCTTATCTGGACAGCAAGCAGAGCAACTCGTTGCGGCTTGGTCCACAGGGTTATCACTGGCCCTTGATACAACGTAGCTGCTTTATCACGATTCGGTACTTCGAAACGGGGAACGCGGTTGCATTATCTGATGATGGATCTACTCTGATCATGTCGTTCGATTCATGTGAGCGGGCAACTTTATCCAGTGGTATCGGAACCTAGGATTCCCATCATCCCCGGCATCGCTCCTCGGCATCGTGTGATATCTTCCAAGAGTGGCACCACAACCCACCACGCCATTGCTGACCTTATCGTTGACCTAGGAGGCCATGCCAAGCCTTGCTTTGGTCACAGCGCATACCACTTCGTTGCTAAGTGAACCAAACAACACCCCAACCTGACGGTAGCTAGGTAGTAACCTGCATATGTTCGCAGTTTGGGGGAATTCAACATGGTCATTGGTTATGAATATGCTGGGGCGTCGTACCAGCTAGCTATCTAACCTTCGGTGTTCTTCATGTCTGGACGGTTAAGGCAATACGTGGGTAGGGGCTTCAGGAAGCCAAGCTTCTTTCTTCCCAGAGTGGAAGGAAGCTCAGCCAAAATCAACACCTCCGGTCTACTACGCAGGTACATCTGCATTAGCAAAGCGTTACCCGTCCTTGCCGTCGTAGCCGCCCCATGATGTCGTGCTGGGTATACGTGAAGTAATTAGTGGCAGCTAATAGCCTTTGGGGTTAGTTCTCCGAGTGAATGGTCAGTAAGAAGGGCTAGTGTTCATCCTGGGACAACTTTATTGCGCAGTACTGCGCGCAAAGCCTATCGTGAAGCAGATCTTGTCGGAAAGCGCCAATAGGTCCACAAAGCCTCACTCGGAACATGTGGGGTTGATGGTGTCAATTTGGTGAGGTGGCTGGGCTGGCCGGGGTGAAAGCTCAAAGGCGGCAAGGCGGCCGTCGCCGAGGACCACAGGGGTTTGAATTCCCATATGGAACTATATCGACAAATACCTGAGAATCCACTCTCGTGGGATCGATTTATTGAGGATAAAACACCCACTTTCGCTCTTTTAACACACATAAGTCACTCGTAGGCGAAGGATCAATAGCCTTTCGGCACCCCTCGTGATGATTCTACTACCTACTACCCTCGGTCGGCATCGTGGACGTCATGGCGCGTAGGATTTCAGGGCTTTACTTGGATTTGTTCAGGGATGCTCGCGGGTTTCGATCCTCCAAAACGACAGGCGGCAGAATCCCCTCAGCTCAGCGCTTGGTGATGAGGCTTCTGGAAGGATCATGTTTCTGATGAAGATCCGATCCGTTAAATGCCGTGGACCGTCGACGACTATCAAACGCCGAAACCCCTGTCTGTTCCCTCTATCACCCAAGGATGACCGGAAAATCTGACAATGCCGCGGCTCTTTTTTCTTTCTTTCTTTTTTTCTCTGCCTTCGGCTTTTTCTTTGTTCTTTCTGTTTTCTTTCTCGAGGACATGGGTGTAAATAGCACGGACTTCCTTGTCCATATAAAAGTGCCAATGGATCTGAGCTTTTTCTTTTCTGACGGGAAGATACACTACCTGGTCGCATCTCTGCCGCGGCACGGTAGTTTTCCTCAAACGGGGTGGAGGGAAGCGAGTTTCGTAACAGACTGCGACAGCCGGTGTGGATCACCAGTTGGCCCGTTGAGCCCAGCTCTGGCGCGGGCCGCTTACTAGTCCTGCTTCTAGACGACGGCAACTTTCATGCGTAGGTTTGTTACACGCGTATTCGTACAAACTACTGCATTATGCCTTGTCAAGAGCGCAAGTAGAAGTCTTAGACAGAAACCAAAAGGAAAGAAACACGGAGCTGGGGTCTACGAGGATATATGTGGTAGAACCCAAAACAACGTACAACTTTCAAGCTTTTGGACGACTGTTCACCTGGAGTTACCAAGCCCACTTACCCCCCTACATGAGAGTGTGACATTATATCGAAGGTTAGGCAGCCATGTTTCTTCATCACGGCAATGGCACTTCTGCAAGATTGGCTTTTTCGATCGTTTTGACGAGATCGGGCATACAGATGTGATGTGTGATGTGTGTGGTGTGTGCATGGGTATTCCAAGAGATCCGACAAGGAGCGAAGAGGAATGAAAGGAGAAATACCTCGTTAGAATGGGTCAAATGTCAATTTCACGATTGCTAGCTCAGATTGTCATTACGCAGTAGATGAGCTGTCTTATAGCTTAATCACTCTGCATATGTGGTGATGGATGACAGTCACACGTGGTCACACGAACTACGGGTCTTGTCGGCGCGTAGCAGGAGCCCAAGAGGCCAATTGAGGGCATAGAGGCGGGCAGCGATGGATCAGAATCGCCTCGTTAGACTTGATGTGGGCGATGAGATGGAGCACCTGAGCAGCTTGAGCTAGGAATTGAAGGATGCCTGTGGGGGTTTCGAAGGGGACAGACGCCACGACAAGCTAAATTCAGTAATGTGACTACATGACTACACGTATAACATCTCCAGAATGCTGGCGAAGAGCTACAGATCTGTACACTCGGTGAGCAGAGAGTCTCTAGAGAGGCTTGGTCTGCTTAGCTCTTCTGAGAGGCACGAGAAAGGCACGAAAGGCACGAAAAGCACTGGCCAGAGCCACTTTTTACGCGCCCTGTCAACCGACCCCTCGGCACTGCGCCGAGACTTTCTAACGAATCATTTCCTATTCCATCGACGGCTGGAACGCCTGGTGCTTGAGAACAGGTCGAACATAGGCAAATCCCCGAGCTAGTGCCGTCCTCACCACGATTCCCTCGAAGTCTGAGTTGCGGGGGCAATTGTCTAACTACGAGTACTGTGTGTGTAGTCCGTAGGGCAACGTACCTCACGCGACAGCTTTAATTAAGCCCTCGTCGTGAATTACATATTCACACAGGACTAGATACAGAAGAGAAGTGAACCCCCGGCCCAAGGCAACAAGCAAGTACGATGCCATCGCACAACTGCTTGATAACGAACCTAGTTAGCCATGCGGTCTTGAGGACATCCTCCTGTCCTGCTATTATGCTACTGAGCTGCTACCTTGTTGGGTACCTACTGAAGTATGTTGCCATGTGCCAGACTGAGACATTCTGTGCTACTATATACATGTAATATCAACTACATGCATAGCAGCACATCCAACCTGTCCCGGCTGAAGGGTTGCAACTATTATAGTAGCTAACTAGTTGATGACCTGACCCAGCGGAGGTCAAAAACAGCGAGGGGGGATGTAGATGATGGTGGGTGACCTTGTACGCCCTGCTTTTAAGCCCGTAGACACGCTTTGCGCCGTTGAGGTTCGAATTGGGATAGAGCAACATGCTGTTTTCCTGTTCAATCATGGCAGCTCGAATGACGTCTCGAACGCGAACCACCTCATCAACCGTCCCAAGCAAGACAAGACCAGCGGCCGCTCGCCAGCGCTCAGGGCTCATCGCCATACATACCTGACATACCAGCATGTACAATTCCTCCTTTGGGGGAGCAACCCCTGCCCCTGTTCACTGCAGTCCGTCTGGACCCTGGGCTGGCATCATCGTCGTTTTGACCGCCCGCACCAGGTAACTCCATGGCCCCCTGGCCGCCCAGCATTACAAGGGCAAAGCCGTACTTCGACGCAACAAATCCAACTGCACGTCTACTTCACCACAAGTACCTCCTCACCTACGGCCTGCCGTGCATACATTACATCCGTCCATTACAATACAAGACTGCATGATTCCCAGCCTGTCGCAGCCCTGACCCAGATTTGCCAGTCTCTTTCCCGTCCAATGCCCGCTTGGCACCAGCACTACGAGGTCCCGTCCTAAGCCATCTACTACTACTCACTCACTGTCTCTTCCGCCTTTTGCCCACTCTCAGTCTTCCTGTACGCGCTGGCTTCGTAGTGCCGACTGTTCGCTCGCTCCTTCACATCTCCATTCGTCCACGCCCGACTGCAAGACTTGTGGCCTCGTCACCGACCTAATCCGTTCCTTGCCGTGCGAAGAAGAAGAAAAAAGGAAAAAAGAAAACTGCCCGGTTAGCCGAGTTGATCTAATCTAATTTCGACAGTTGTCTGTCGCCTGTCGCCTGTCGCCTGTCGCCTGAGGTCCCGTCCCGGCACACAACGCAGCTCCACCTTACTACCTACATACATCTAGCTCGTGGCCGCTGTGCATCTGTACCTACATATTATACAGCTCATCCCACCAACAACCCCCCGACCCTTTGTTTTGCACGTTCTGCCCAAGCGCCGCAATATCGCCTCTCCTCTCGCACCAACACCAACCAAGTCCTCGGGTTCCTAGCATTGCCACTCTGTAAATTCTTATATGTGGCCGCTGCTCGACTTTCACTCTTGTGATCTCGTCCGCTAAGAGAGGAGGTTGAACAATTGATTGCCGCCTGGATTCGCAGCCGCCTAACAGCCAAGACTTATTACAATCCTTAATTCACCCACAGCCCGAAGCGGGGGAGCAAGCTTCTACGCCGTACCAACCTCAGGGGACATCGAAGGACGTTTTCGACTTAGCGCAGCCCGAACCCTTACAATCCCAAGAATCCTTCCTCGGTCGTAGAGCAAAGATTGACAGTAAACGTTGTGCTGGATTCGTCCGCGATCGTGCAAATTCTGGATATTGAACTCTCCGAAAGGAGCGGCCTTAAGCCTTTGCTTTCTGGACAAAGCAATTGCGACTAATCTACCGTTCTTTTCGGCCACACAATGTCTTTAAAACAGGTAAGGTTATGCCTCTGGGGGAGCCCATGCCACTTCTCGTGAAGTCTTGGACGCTAACACGCACCAGGAAATAGAAACATGGGTAACGGCCCTGGGTCGTTACGACAACAATGAATTCGAAGAGGCGCTGAAGGACTTCGAGGGCATCGCGGATACTTCCAAGATATTGTTCAACATGGGCGTGATCCACGCAACGCTAGGTGAACACGAGAAAGCTGTAGGTGGGCACAACTGCTTCTGAATCGCGCATTACTGACCATCCCGCCTCCAGGTCGAATGCTACCAAAGAGCAATCCGCTTAGATATGTACCTGGCCGTGGCATACTTTCAACAAGGTGTTTCAAATTTCCTGTTGGGGGACTTCGAGGAGGCGCTGGCGAATTTCAACGATACCCTGCTCTACCTGAGAGGCAACACAATGATCGACTACGCGCAGTTGGGTCTTCTGTTCAAATTATATTCCTGCGAGGTGCTGTTCAACAGAGGTCTCTGCTACATATACTTGCAACAGAAGGAAGCCGGTATGCAGGATTTGAATTACGCGGTAAAGGAGAAGGTTGTGGAGGATCACAATGTCATTGACGAGGCTATCAGAGAAGAAGCTGAGGTAAGGGTTGGCTCTTGACTGTTTAAAATACGATCTGACGATTATGCTAGGGCTATACCGTGTTCTCGATCCCTGTCGGAGTTGTATACCGACCGAACGAGGCCAAAGTGCGGAATCTGAAGACGAAGGATTATCTCGGCAAGGCTCGCCTAGTCGCAGCTTCGGACAGGGCAAATGCGTTCACGGGTTTCGCTGGATCGGAAATTAAGAATGCTGGGAGGGATAATTCGAAGGATGACCGCCCGACGGACAACATCTCGTTCGCCGCCACCAACCTGGTCAAGCCGGGAATCCAGAGCAAGAGGCAACAATCGGAGCCCCCTGCCGGCCGTAATGCCTTCCCGCCGACACCGCCACCGGAGAACGACAAGCCCGCGACAATGACCCGGGCTGCTTCGGTCCGTAATGGACCTAAGCCGATGCCCTCTAGATTGACCATTCCCGAATCTGGGGGTCGCCGCTACGACAAGACGAGTTCGCCGCAAAGCGACCGTAGAGGCCCTAGCCGGGCCCCGTCCGAAGCCAGGTCACCGCCACAACGAGCATATTCGAGGAATCAACGTTCGAGGATGGATGAGGAGGGCTATCCGGATGATGTATACGACATGTACGGCGGCGGCAGTAGCACCACCAGGTCACAGGGCTCAGTTCGCCGAGCTCCACGCTATATCGAGGAGGATGAGGAAGTCAGCGAGTACGACTCGTTCGACGAGGGCGAATTCGAGATGGTGTCAAATCGACGTCCAGGAACGTCCGTATCCGGGTCGACGCGGGGCGGGTCGAGAAGGCCGGATATCCGCAAGGTGCGCATCAAGGTGCATTCCGAAGATGTTCGATACATCATGGTCGGCGCCGCGGTGGAGTTTCCCGACCTGGTAGATCGCATACGCGACAAGTTCGGTCTACGACGGCGCTTCAAGATCAAGGTGCGGGACGACGACGCGCCGCAGTCGGAGATGATTACGATGGGAGACCAGGACGATCTCGACATGGTGATGATGAGCGTGAAGCAACAGGCGCGGAAGCAAAGACTGGACATAGGCAAGATGGAGGTGAGTAAAAAGAAGATTCCGATGACTACTCTGTCACCACGCAACTGTTGACTAACCAGACTCTCCAGATATGGGTCCAAGAAATCTAGACATTTCTTTTATGTGCGGCGACTACACTACCAAGCGATACCCAGATTTGCGAACTCGAATTTATACGATGTAATGACGAAGCCTCTATTGCTTTGCTCTCTCAATGTACTTGCTTCTTACAATAGCTCAAGCTATATTCTGTCTAGTCTATTTGTCTTTGCATATCTATCTATCAATTTATCTATCTACCCACCTACCCGTCTGCATACGTCTTCTGGTCGCTTTTTCCGTGGCCGGGAAATAAGCCAAAAGTGCGTTGGGACTCCGGGCTCAATTGAAGGTTTCGAAATACCGCGCATCAAACGAAACCGCGGCGAGTTTCATCGCGGCTTTCTCCACCGTGAACGAAGAGACTACCTATCCAAGGTAGCCTCACAACCCGCCCAATTAGCCTAAGTCTGGAACCAACAGCAACAGAATTTTCCGCCATACCGAATTTTCACAATTTTTTTTTTCTTTCTTCGAAGAGGGGGTGAGGGGGGAAGGGGATGAGCACGTGTTTTAGGGCAATACATCATCAGCGTTTGGAGGTTTATGCGATCATCATATATCGTCACCAGCATACATGTTCGTTTTCTAGAATGGGACACTGCTTAGCTTACCGTCGATGGAGGGAGCGAAGGAGTGATGGGAAGAGGGTTTGGTGGTTTTTGACTTCTATTATTTTTTTTGCAATTGCGTCCAACGTCTCCATTTACATGTCGTTTCAACCAGTCGGCGCTACTACTTGCTTGATGGCCCCGGCTCGCGCAGGAGGAAGCAATAAGTATTCGATGGGATATAATGGAATTTTGAAGATGTGGAAAGGGGGCTCAGGTAATCCTGACTTGTTCTTAGGTAGATGAAAACAACCACAACTTCGCCCAGCGAGAAGACTATTCATCATGATTTGCTTTCAGACAATGTCCTCCACCCGAGTACTGTGAAACACATACTAAGACCGCATGTCCGAAACGGCCACCACAGAATCATCAGCCAACTGCCGATGATGTGGGAGTAAAAGTGCGAGCCTGTGCCTCCGAGACGCGAACCCGCCCCCTGTGGCGGCTACTACGGTGGTTTCTTTATTGCCGGCTGGGCCACTTCTCCCACCCACGCGACACGGAATAAGTTGACCACACGGTTTCGCACGACAAAGTTATCTAAATCGACAGCATGAAATCCAGAAGATACCTAAACATCAACGTCTAAACATCGACGAAGCTCTTTGGTCGCTTAGACGCGCGATGAAAAGAGACTTCGATGTGAATTCTCTGGGTAGAAATCAGGGCCGTTTCGTCTTGTGTCCTGATGCCCCTCTCCCCCGGTGCCAAGGAGGCGGCAATAAGACTTTTGGGTAATTTCCTTCTGTGGGGGGGGGCAAGACGTTATTATCATGGTTTCGTTTCTGAGCGTCTGCCAACTAAAGTCACATCCAAGTCTCTGTCCCTCGCTCACTCGCGGTCCAACGATTAGTCTGAAGTCTACACAGTTCACGGCCTTCGCGAAACCCTACTAGTACCATACGCACGCACACACTTTTACACAATAGAAAAGCAAACTTCTATTCATAGCAAATAGACAAATAACTTTTATTAATCCCCTTCCCGTCGCCATCATCAGAAAAGATGCAGAGGCCGGAGGCGTTACCGCTCATGGGTGTACCTGGCGGTGGGTTGAGGTCGAGGTTCGGGTGGTCGAGGTCGAGTGGCTGGTGGATGTGGAGCGGCTAGTGGAACGAGAAGTAGATTTACTTGTGCTTTTTGATGTTGACGTCTTGGTGGTCTTGGTTTTGGTAGTCTTCGTTTTAGTCGTCTTCGTTTTAGTCGTCTTCGTTTTAGTCGTCTTACTTTTCGAGGTCTTGGTCATGGAAGTCTTGGTCGTCGTGGTGATCGAACTCGTGCTACTGCTCGTCTCCGTCTCAGCGGTAGTTGTGGAGGAGCTGGTGCTGGTGGTGCTGGTGGGAATTGTTGTTGTTGGTGGTGGTGGGGGAGTGGTCACGGGGGGAGTGGAAGAGGGTACACTTGCGTGGCATCCTGATCCGAACGAGGGCTGGCACCCATCGGCGCAATAATCATCATTCGAGCCGCACCAGCCGTGCCTACGACGCCGGTGTTAGTAAAGACTGCCAGGAAAACCGGCGGAAAACATTACCGCTGGAGACACCGATGCAGTGGGGGAAGGGGAACCTGACTGTGAACAGCAATTCCCGAACTCGGAGCCGTCGCAGGTGATCCCGCCACCGCAGCTACCATCGACGGAAACCTCGAGGGTGCCGGTCGGGGCCGGGCCCGAGGTCGTGCCGTCCGGACCGGTGGGGAGAGGGCTGTCCGGCGGGACCTGCGAGTCCGACGGCGAGCACGAGCCGAAGTCCGGCTGGCAGTTCAGGCCGCAGTAGTCGATGGAGGAGCCGCAGTAACCGTTAGCCGAACAACCTAGTAGTGGCTTGGGTTAAGCTCAGACACAACGCTGATCACTCGCACGGGATGTACTCACAGTTCCCAAACTCGGACCCCGCGCAGGTGATGCCGTCCCCGCACGAACCGTCGGTGCTCGTTGCTTTCCCTGGGGTGGTCGTCGTCGTAGGGGTCGAGCAGGGCGCCGTCCCGGTTGGGGCGCGAGGTTCAAAGCTGTACGCGGGGACTTTACCGGTACCGGCACGGTACCAGTTCTCCGGAGGGTCACCGAGACATTCTCCGACAGTGACAGACCTATAGCCGTGATTAAACAGCGACGTGAGCACGTAATCTGTGAGGTTGTAGACGGTCTGGTAGTGGATATCGTGCTCGATCTGCAGGTAGCTGTCCTCGCAGGGGCTGGAGCCGTCTACCGCATCGTCCCAGATATCCTTGCTGACCTGAATCTGGCTAGCGTCATCATGTAGATATCCTTCTGTGTCTAGATCAAAGTAGATTACGTGATATCCGAGGTTGGCCAACAATGTCTGACAGGAGGCTGGGCAGATGGAGTAGGGGGGTCTGCGTCGAAGTTAGTAAGGGGGATCTGCAAATTGGTACTGGCGAGGCGAACCGCAGGTAAGTGGGGAAGTAGCCCAGGATATCGTTGAAGGCGATTTCGTTCCATATGACCTGGTTTTGCGCCTGAGTCGTGGTCGTCTGACTGAAGTTCTCGTGCGACCATGTGTGGCTCGCAATCTGATGGCCCTCGGCGGCCATTCGCTACAGGTTGTCAGCTAAACAGTGCAATTTGTAAAGTGTTGTATGAAGTGTTTATACCTGAATTACGGTGGCCCAGGGGAATGCTGGGTCGTTGATTTTGCCCTTTCCCAGGTTATTTCCGGTAATGAAGAACGTGGCTTTTGCTCCATATTGCTTCTCATGTGTTAGTTTCGGGGGAAGAACGGTGAGGGCGTGTGCGTACCTTCAGCTTGTCAAGAAGGTCGTTTGTGTATTCGTAAGGGCCATCATCGAAGGTTAGAGCGATGTCGCCCTTGTTCACGCAGTCATAGATACCAACTCCGCCGTAGGCCACACTGCCCAGTTTCGGACGTGCAATAGTTGACGTATCTGCCCCAGTAGGCTTCTGGTTGCCGTCGCATGCGGGGCCGTAGTTTAGCTGGCAATCAGGCGATGTGCAGTACTCTTCGCCTTGACCGCAGTAGCTTGACGGTTTGTTTAGCAAAAGGATTACAGAGGGAAGGCTAAACTCCGAACTTACCCTGCAGCCGAACAACATTGGCCCGCGGCGCAGCTACCCCGAGAGGCGCCACATCTCGATTCCCTCTGGCGCTTTTCGACCCCGTTCCGCTCTTCTATGTACATCTCACTGCGAGGCTCTGCCAATTCCACGCCCTGGGGGCCGTTTGAACGGGTCTCCCAGCTTCGCCTACCCCTGAACTCGGACAAGAATCTCCGGCCGCCTGCGAGCCTGGGTACGGCATGGTGAGGGTCCTCCGGATCCGCATGCGCAGCTGTCTGGCTTGCGCAAGCAGCGGCCAGAGTAAAGGCGACTAGCCAACGCATGGTAGCAAGGTATGGTACAGTCCGCCTAAAGAATGAATGGCTGGGGTGCAGCAAAACCCTATAGAAAGTCTACGCAGCGGTCCTTCAACGTCGAAGAGAGCGAGAGACGATGATCAGGGCCATCATCGGAGACACCTGAGATGAGACATGCTCGTTATTTAACTTCAGGAACGGCTGGCAGTCTCCAGAATTAGGGGATATCTGCAGAGCCTTGGAAGGTACGCCATCCGGATCGGAGATTATGTAGCCAACCAGTCGAAGAGCACGATATACCCGGATGCTACCTCGGCGGCAAGCCACCTGCACGGACGGGGCCAGATATGGGAAGTATTGAAAGCCTCCTCATATTACACTGCGACCGTAGTCGTCGTCATCAGCAGCACCAGCAGCAGCTAGAGCCTGGGCTGCTTGGGGGTGGGTTCGTATTGTGAATCAACCCACGAAAACTAATAAGCTGCACCCGATCTGTGGCGTTGGAGGAGCGTATTGGGTAATGAGAATCGACGGAGACACGACAGAACGCGCCAGATCAACAACCGAGACCGAATCTCCCAAAAATAGCTTCGCTTAGATTTCAAAGGTGCCGTGAGGAGCCTTGGGGTGCGCACCAACGGTTGCTTTGCCTAGAAAGCTCCAGTTGGCATGATGCTCCCATATAAAGCGTTCACTTGAACTAGACTGGTTCGATTAACAAGAACAATATATCAGACAACGACGTTGCATGGTCCTGACACCTGCCAACCGGGCTAACAATGAAGACTCGAAACGCCTCCCCGCGGATCATCGGAAGGATGGGTCTTGAGGACGAGCAGGTTGACGGTACACAAATGTGACGATGCAAGAAGAAAAAAAGCAAAGAAAATTAAAGCTTTTGTGGGGTGGATGGCGTTCCTGAGATGGGGACAACCCTGAATCGATCACCTTTCTTACCGCCAAGGCTCGCCTCGTTGTCCAGCTCCAGGCCCGTGGTTGGAGGGGTTGGGATCGTATTTGGAGTAGAGGCGGATATTAATTTGCAAATATCCTAAAAGCAACCTCCCCTGCATTGCATGACAGTTCTTCCAGGCCTTCCGGGCCCCGGTACCGCACCGGTGATAACATGATGCTCGTCTATTTCCTGCAGCACTGGATAAGGTTATATTAATCGAAATGGATCGTTACCTACTGGCTTCGATCCAGTTGGGAGGTCGAGTGAGTTGACGGGCTCTATCGATTAGGTAGAAGGAATAACTGCAACCAGGAAGGTCATTGCACAGGGTGATGAGTAGTGGTGAGCCCCGGCAGGCTTGTTTCCGCTACGGCCTGGGAGTGTAGCAAGCAGCAGGTCCTCTGAGAGTGTAACCATTGCCATCCATTGTTGGTTTGTAGCGTCTCTTGGAGAGCGGCGTAGGCTGACGAGGAAACGTACCATTACCTCGCAGGCGATCTCAATGTCTTCTAAGAGCCCATGAAGCCCATGATGGGACATTCCCGTTATTTTTAGAAGTCCATGTGCTTTGAGTTCGTCTCATATCCTTGGTACACTTGCAACAAGAACGTGGTGTATTCAACCAGGAAAAGGGTACGTGTGGCCGGTGCGATTGAGCGCGCCCATTAAGCCACTACCACGTGATAGCGTGTCATTCAGTACCTGGTCAGCTAATGCCCCGCACAACTCAGCAACGCGTTTTTAAGCCAGACCTCCTATCGTAACGTAGGGCAACTTTTGACTCTATACATCATGATGAATCTAGATCCCAACCAAGCATAAAGTCTCGTTGACTCTTACAACCAAAGTGCCCCTTTACCTCCTTTCTTACTACCTAGGTAAACCTAGGTATCTTCATTTGTGAGTTCTAGGATAGATAGGGTCTATAGGTAACCAACCCAAGGTCGATCCTCATCTCCACAGCGCCGCCACCTCTAATACAACTTCTTCCCGTGTATAGTGAATAAAGCTAATAACTCCTAGAAGTAGTACTAAGAGAATTTTACCCGGATACGTATCGTGATTGGATATATACCATATCAAATTGGAACTCTCTTGCTAGGTACCTAGCTACTCGAGTAGTGTAAGCAGCGCCGGTGCCACATTAAATCTCGTCAGAGCTCGATATCCAGCTACACAAACGTAGCATGTGTAGCTGTAACATATGCAGGACCTATCAGACAGAAATAACACTACTACCTAGTCAGCCGAATGTCACCTACCCATCTTCTCTTCTAAGTCCTTTATTGCGGGTGCCGGTCTGGAGTGGCATAGCTGCAATATAGGCAATCAAAGATCATGTAGGATCACTGCGGGGGAGGTATTCACTCTATAAAAATAAAAACCTGGATATGCAGTAAGCCTATCATTACCTAGGCCACGGAAGGATAGCGGGTGGCTTTCAAGGTGGAAATTGAATCCGAACACAAGAATGAAACGCTTGTAGGTAGGGACAAGCGAAGGAAGAAGAAGGAGTGTTAAAACCTCACACTCATGCCGCCCCTGAATCACAACTTGGCCGTTTGTAAGGGGGGTACAGTGGTTTGTTACGTATATTTTGGTTGACGTAAAGTAAGTCTTATCCCACGCGTGGGATCACGTTACTCCAGTGATCACTTTTGGGGAGACAGAAATGTGCTTAGATTCAAGGGGTCTCCCCGCCTAACGCAGGAGAGCTAGTACCTACATGAGCGGTTTGGAGGGCGATTTATCCGCTTTCTAGTGCTAAGGGGTTCCCTTTTCAGGCCCCTTTTCAGCAACGCAACAGTGACAACTTATCAACCACTATGCCATCACATCTAAGGCAGGGGTGGAGTGTCTTCAGTTAATATCGAGTTTAGGTGAAGCTTAATTAAGCATCCTAGTAATTACTTGTAAGGAGAGTAAATTGAGTGTGTATTTAAGAGATTTTTTTTAATGAGAAAATTTATTATTTATATAAATTAATTAAGTTATTATATTATTGTTTTTAATAGTAAATTTTTTTAAAAATTAATAATATTTGTTAATTATAATATAATATATTTTTTAATTAAATTATTACATTAAAAACAATTATTTATATTAATTTATTATATATAATAAAAATAATAATAAAAATTTATATAAGTTTTTCTTTTAAATAAATAATATAAATAAGTTTTTTTTAATAATTATAATTATTTATTATAATAATAATTAAATATTTTATAATTAATTTTTTAAATTATTTAAAATTTATTAATAATTTATTAATAATAATAATTATTTTAATTTTTAAATATATATATA
>JWIU01000092.1:1756024-1839816 GCA_000966885.1 Xylaria sp. JS573
TTTATAATAATTATTAAAATTAAAAATTTTTTAAATAAATAATTTTTTTTAAAAATAATTATAATAATTATTTAATACTTTTATTATTAAAAATAAAAGCTAAATTTATAATTATTAAATTTAAATAAAACTTAATTAAACATTTTAATAATTACTTGCAAAAAAAATAAATTAAATATGTATTTAAAAGATTTCTCCTTCTAATAAAGAAATCTATCACTTATATAAACCAGTCGGGTTATCGTATCACCGTCCCTGGTGGTGGATCCCTTCAGGGATCAGTGACACCTGCCAACAACAACGCGATAGTTAAGTAGCTGCAAGAGGCCCGCCTCACAGAAAAATGGAATGTGTGATCCAGATCAATGTGAATATTAAGGACGACCACCCGGTACCAGATATATCTGACCTAGCTAGCACCACGCACACACTCCCCCGTTCATACACTAGACCGAGTACACGGACCACAGATAGACTTGGTTGCTGATATATCTACTGATTCTAGCTATTGTGAGCCTTGTCATGGTACAAAAGCAAGGACGTCCGAGAGAAGTGTCTCAAGCATATCCTTGCGTATGATGCGATGGTGGTGTACTGGTATGTCAGAAAGCCGGAGCCGTTCATATTTCACTCGAAGGTCTTTGTTGAGCCCGCGACAGTAAATTAATGTATTGTGGTGGTGGTGGAAAGCTGCACCCATCCCTCCTCCTGGCCCATCACCACCGTGTCATGTCTCCCCTTGCTGCTGGAAGAGGCAGCGGAGGTGCAGCGGGAATTGACAGGTGTCGGCGGTGCCGCTAGTCGCTCGGGTCATGGGGCGGGCCATCGCTCGCGGACCATGCTGAAAGTAACAGGCAGCAATAGGTACATGGCGTGATATCAAGACTCTGGTAGTCTTCGTCTTCTTGGCCCGGCGATCAGGTAGGAGGGTTAATGGGACCTAGAACAGGAGACAGTTTAATTACGTCGACTAGGTAATGCAATTGGTAGGCGGCTACCTTGGGTACAGTGACAGTGCCTCGGGCGCCAGCTCCTGATATCAGGTCTCGAAATTCCTTTGCTATCGAGCCGTTAGGGTTGAAAATGTCCATGTAGCCTTCCACTGCTTCCTGGATCCCCATTATCTGCTGCTTGGTAGAGCCACCGCAGTTATTGACTGGGAAATGTGGCGAGTAGAGCTTGATGTGAAGATACATATATATATATGCCTTTCAGTAATACTGAAGGTTGAAGTTGGTACATGATTAATATATATACTTCAGCGTGATAAAGGATACTGAGATTGCCACGCTTTGGTTAGGTGACTAAGCTGCATAACAAGATTAGACATCAGACCCTCCGAGAGAACATTGAAGAATTAAAGCAATATTAAATGAAACGTGATATTGTTAGTATACGTACCGTTCACTATCTCATCAGAAAAAAACATTCAATTCAGGGGATGATAGGGGAAAGGGAGTTCCGGTCTCTTTGGAAGTATATACCTTACCATAGATAAGCTACGTATTGAAAGAACGGGTGGGATATGTAGACAAGAGAAATTTAACTATATCATATGGATTATGAGTTGATATATTCGGCCTATTCAGTCTCCTTTAAGCATTCAACTTTGTTTGGCCTAGAAATTCCGATTGCCCTTGTCTATTTTCAAAGTACAGAGTAAAGGTTGGACAACCGACTTGATGGGAACGAAAGCCCTAATAGATGTATGAGAGATTAACGTAAAGGATGGAAGCAGGGAGACAACTGACAATGATGTGATCTCCTCACAAACAGAGAAAAAGATACCAAATCTGGACACTGGGAATTGAGAAGACAAACCCCTCTCATCTTCAACATAATTATCGAGAGACCTAAACCATGGCCTAGGTTGTATAAATGCGGATTTCCACTGCTGTGATAGAAGGATAAGCAAGCCAATTCCGAGGGACAAGCTTCGGAGAAGAGTCCATTCAATTGCAGCTTTGCAATGTTAACCTAGTCGGGTTTCTATAAGATATTGTTACGAAAACATGATACTAGCTTAGTTGTTGTCATACGGTATGAGAGTGGTTGCCAACATTCAAGCCTAAGCAAATTTTCCTTGTCCAAACATCCCATATGTCGATGTATCTTGCAATACAATGATAGGTCCAAAGAGCCAGGAGTAGTCTGTTACCCCTGAGGCTGCTTTGTCGCGGATTCATAGCTTACGATTGATACACCTAAGCTCTATTTCATGTTGTTATTTGCTGTGTTATACTCAAACAGGTTCTATACATGTACCCATCGCTCAGCGCTTCTTGGGTATCCTAACTCTCCCCGAAATCAGATATTTGCAGTTACCTAAGACAATCCGAACTGGCGACAGCTTCACTTCTTGAATGTATCGTGCCATCACGGTTGTCCCCATCGCACCGTTCGGACTCGAGTTTCATATCCATAATGAGGCTCAGCTCGGGGCAGTACTCGAAGATGGCCTTCCTCTGCTCGTAGTCTCCCCACACCGCGTGGGAGAGGGAGCCGCCGCCGTCCTTGACGTGGAAGCCCATGGCGTTCGGGATGTAGGTATCCTCGACGGCCAGCTGGCCGTCGGTGCCGGAGGCGACCTTGGCGTCGGGCAGCACCCAGACCCGGGTCCCGAACCACTCGTCCTCGGGGGCGGAGTCGTTGTACCGCGACTGGAACTTCAGGACCCGCTTGATGGTCGACACGCGTCTGAGGGAGAGCCCGCCGTTGCCAGAAAACCGGTCATCCTTTCTCCTGTTGGAAAAGGGGGTCAGCGATTACTGAGCAGCAATAAGTTGCTCCTTTAGGATTGGAAGTGAAGTGTACCTACCTCGGCGCACCAGCCCAGTCCCAGTGCAGCCAGTCGTTCAGGCTTGCGTTCGAGTTGGCGCATAGGATGCTGTCGTACTCGTACCTGAGGATCCACTCGACGCCGGGGAGGAATTCGTCGTAGAAGCGCACGTCGGTGAGGAGGCGGTGGACCTTCTCCTTGCTGTCGATCTCCCACGGCTCGGGCAGCACCATCAGGTCGAGCTTGCCGATAGCTTGCTGATGCTTGGTGGCGTAGCTGCGGGCGACGCTCGCGGCGGACAAGTTAGATCCGACGAACAAGAAGCGCCAGTCGGGCGGGACCACGGAGATCATGTGGAGGATCTGGGGGACGAGGTGCGGGATGGGGCGAGGCTCGATGAGGAGGGCGACCTTGGAGGTGTTGTAGCGATCCCGGGGATCCTCGCCAGGCGCGCTTGGGTGCCAGTCGATCTTGATTGCCGGAATCTTCTGCCTCGCCTCGCCCAATCTTGACTTGAATTCCGCCTTGATCGAAGGCGTGTACTTCGGCAGAGCAGCTGCGATCATCCACCTGAACTATATTGTTATTTACGGAACAGGGCAGGTTTCTGCGATAACTACTCACGTTATAGCGAGTGAGAGCGCCAGGAGAACCCTCATTCGCGTAATGGCGAACATGGCGAAGACCGGGGTGTTCCGGCTCGGCATGACGAATTAACGCGACAAGAAAATGGTTGTATATACCAGAAAAGACAACATTGAAAATAAACAAGATACAAGGGAGAGAGAGAGAGTAGTGACTGGGTTAATGGCGAGGTGACATATTGGTTTTGGCACGAGGTTTCTTGCGACTTGTTGTTCAGGGGAAAATGCCTGTCACAGCGGCACTTAGACACTGTGAATGTTAGAGGATCGGGGGTGGCAGAAGGGTAGGGAGATGGGATGGAGTGTTTGGTGTTTGGTCTGCCATATCGATGGAACAAGTGGCCACGGCTAGCTCTTGCGGTCGTTAGGTAGGGAACCTGGACATCCATGGAGGCATACGGATATGAGTGTCGCATGCCGTAGACCAGCAGCGCTGAAGTCGCCTCGTGCCAGCTCGTAACGCTAGCATCATGGCTCCACTAATTCAGGTAGCGTAAGGTACCTAGCAGCCCTAGATAAGCTGCTAGGCAAAGGGGATCTCAGGTACCTTGCCGGCTTGCGCGACTTGAAACAACCTACCTTTTTTCCTCACACATACATGGGCCTGGTGGTGTATCCTACCTACCTAGTTCTACACTGTTTTGACTCTGCTAAATTGTGTAAGACGTCTTTGATGAATTCGAGACACCGTGGACAGCACGTGTATATCTTACCACTTCCACGCCCTGCACGACGCGACTGAGGCAACACCAAGTGCTTTAATGCAAACAAGACACAGTCCCATCCGTAAGGTGACGCAGTCTTCCCAGGACTTCAGCTCATTCATTATAGATCATCATATATGCGTTTGGCCATCCAATCCCGTCTAAATCTCTCCATATCTTACAGCTTCTTGCAGCTTCTCAATCATCTTCGGCTCCACTCTTGGTCTGGAAAGGGATGACAAGGTGCCACTGACTCACTAATTAGGTAGATGCAGGTGCAAGAAACCCCCCCTTCAAGGGGATCCTTAACCTAGGTAGATAAGGGAGGGCATTATTTCATCATGACACACCTGGGCACTCATTCCCTTGCTGTGTATATAGAAGATATTGTACATACTTCTTGCGACTTCGTACTTACATGGATGGAGGCGATGGGTCGAAAACGTGGGGTACATACATATCTGTAGTGGCGAGCCGGTCCCTTCATGTACTTGCCTAAAGGGGCAGCACGACGGGGACTACGCGCTCAGGGGACCCCTGTAAATCCAACTCCTCGGGTCTCGCCAACATCCATTACCTCAAGACAACTTTAACTCCCACTCCTGATTGTGCGAATTCGGGGCCTGAAGGCAAACATTTAATCACAAAACCTCCCAATGGATCAAGCCAATCATAGGTTCCCAGTTCCGAGACTTAGCAAACTTGGTGTCCCATTGTCTATGTATACAGATCTGTACAGTCTGTATGGGGAAAGGGACTTCTACTGAAAGATTGTAAAATGGCTTATGTCACAACCTTCTACCTGGACGGATTCCTCCTGGAAAGTTTAGGGGCGACATACTCGTAACCTACTAAACGAGCTGTAGAGAGCTTAATTCCAAGGGCCTCCCCCCTTGGAGACCGGTCTAGATAAGCAAGGGTTGGGTCTCGAAGAAATGTTATAGTAAATATTATCGCCACGCGTACCCGCGCTCGTGGCCTCTCCTGTCGTTCCGCTTCTTGGACAACGGGCCGCGCCATGCCTTAGGGGTTCTGTTGCAGGTACTTACAACCAAGACTTCCAATGCAGACCTCCAGTGCTTCTCACACACTAAATTCTATTCAAATGTCTTCTCATGCCTATTATCGCGCTTTTTACTGAGCTTTCTTCTCCATTGACTCCGAGGAGACGAAGGAGCCACGCCACATTACCCGTCAAGGGACATGTGCACGCCAATCGTCTGAATTCGGGCTACCCATACGTATTCGCAAGTCTCACCACACCTGTGGTGCTTCACTTTCTGCTTCAACCTTATTCTACGCGGCCCACCTCACACACACGCTCACACATACACACACGCAACCCAGCGTAACTTACTCATCACTACGATGCCGCCCCGAATTTCGACAGGAGATCCGGACATAGACATGGCCCGCCTGTGGGCGAAATCCAAGGCAGCCGCGATCGCGATGTGGGCGAGGACGAGCCGCCGGGTGAGGTTCGCCGGCGTTTCTCTCTTCCTCCTGTAAGTCAGTCCCACGAAACACTCTTCCCGGCTCACCGTCGCGGGGATTCCGTGCACATGCACGCCCGCGCCCTCCGGGAAAGATTTGCGATACTCCCGCGCTGGACCAGTCCGCATCATGCATCACACGAGACGCTAACGACCGCCGGGGAAAACAGACTCGCCGCCCTCTACGCCTGCCTCCCGACCCTCAGCACCGTCGTCGAGGTGCCGCGCGTGGAGCTGGAGTATGGCGTGGCGCCGGCGGGGCCGCCGTCGCCGTACAACGAGAGCAAGGTGGCGCTGCTGATCGAGAACCGGCCGGCGGCGGTGCTGGCGCCGCTGCTGCTGCACTTCATGGCGGTGGTCCCCGCGGACTGGCGGTTCCGGTTCCTGGGTTCCCCCGCGAGCGTGGCCTCGGTGAACCGGTCGGTGGCGGTGCGGGCGGCCGTGGCGGGCGGGAAGCTGGACCTGGACCTGATCCCGGCCAACATGAGCACGGCGGGGCAGGAGATGATCAGCCGGTTCCTGACGACGCGGTGGCTGTACGAGCAGGTCCTGCAGCCGGCCGAGTGGCTGCTCGTCTTCCAGACCGACTCCATCCTCTGCGCCAACAGCCGCCGCTCCCTCGACGACTTCCTCGACTACGACTGGGTCGGCGCCCCCTGGGACCCGCGCGGCCGCTTCGGCGGCAACGGCGGCCTCTCGCTCCGCCGCGTCAGCGCCATCCTCGACGTCCTGCGCCACCAGGTCCGCGCCCCGGACTCCGAGCCCGAGGACGTCTGGCTCACCGAGCGCCTCGGCCACCGCCCCGGCGCCCGCATGGCCAACGGCTCGCTGTCGCTGACCTTCAGCGGCGAGATGAACACGGGCGACGCCGAGGACGTCGTCGGCGGTGGCGGCGGCGGTGACGATGGCGATGAGGGGGCTAGGGGCAGGCTCGCCAGGTACAACAGCAGTCTCGAGGCGGCCAAGGCCGGGGAATACGTGCCCGAGATCGACGAGTGGCGGCACGGGTTCTACGAGCCGAGTAAGTGCAGCAGCCCCGTATTTTGCTTTTTCCTCCACTTTCACTTCCAGAAGCACAAGCTGCCTTCTCCAAGGCGGCGATGGCTTTCAATCCCCTGCCTCAAAGTTCCCTTCAACAAGACACCTCGCTAACCCGATGTCCCTCCCCGCGCAGTGGGCTATCACACCGGCGGCAGCGGCACCTTCCTGCACGGGGGCATCTGGGGCACGCCGCGGCTGCGCAAGCACATCTGGGACTACTGCCCGGAGGTCAAGATGACGCTGAACATGGACGCCGCCCAGTACGTGCCGGGGGAATGCCACGCGAGCTGGAAGAGGCGGGATGGCGGCGGCGGCGGGCTTCCGGAGAACGAGGTCGCGGGAAGTGCGGCGGGCGCGGGAGCCGTTGGAGGCGTCGGCGTCAACGACAACGACCTCGGCCACGGCACCGAGATCATCGACGGCGTCGAGTACCCGATGCTGCCGCCGAACCTGGTACCTTGGTAGATGGGATATACGAGCAATGGACGACGGTGTAGAGGCAGAAATAGATAGATCTGAAAGTGCGGTCGGAGTACGCTGAATGAAGGGATAATTGCGAGACAACAGCCATCGAATCTACTCTAGCTGGTGCCTGCGTATCGTCCGACTTCTGATTAGCTATGCCGAGCAAAAGGAGATAGGAATTGAACTTACGGGACGGCTTTGATGAAAAGCCCTAGAACCGCGCCAAGGTCCCGTCCCATGCCTGGGGTTTATATATATATTTAAGAAGAAGAAAAAAAAACAATTTAAAAGAAAAAAAAAAACTAAACGGCGAAGGAAAACGCTCAGCCCGTGCTGGGATCTATTAATTTGGCCTCGCAAGGCCCCAAAAATGGGCAGGAAGAACCGCAGGAGTTTGTATACGAACTATGTATGCCATTTTTATTAATATATCTTAAAGGCAGAAGTTTCCTCGAGATATCGTCAAATGAAATCGGGCGTCTCGAGACATTAGACCAATTCACGCGAGACTAACACAATCGCTCTTTGTCATACGACACTCTTAACCTTTTTCCGCTATTACATTTTCAAGGAAGTAATAGTCATCTTCGAACTACGGCAATAACTTCTCAACAACGTTTGTCATTGCTTTCTTGACGCTTTTTGAACAGACACGACCCTGCAAATTGATGGATTCTAGGTAGGAATGTTCCGGTTAGAAAGCGCGCCTTGCCTCTGCCTATTCCATAATATCGGCTGGAGAACCAGGTAAAAGGGGTATTTACCGTCTAAGTATGGTTGATCCGGAAGCTATTTATTTATGTAGTCCCGTTCACAGTCAGAAGTTAGGTCCAATTACCTTAGGTAGGGAACCTAAAGCAGTACATATACACTTTGTACCTAAGCACTGATTTCAAGTATGGAAAAGTGCGGCGCCGTCTTTTTCCCCAAGACCCATGCGGGCGCAGCAGACTCCCACATACTTAAGCATACAGCCTCCCTCGATTCCAGTGTCAGTGTCTCTTTCTTTTCACACATCCATTCTGACCTACCTAGGTACTTAAACGCATACACCACCAAACAACATCTCTTACCCGCCTAAGGACAAGCACAGATTACTACCTACTCTATCTCAACCAAGACTTACGAAATAAAATGGCAAATACCCGGATGTGTTGGACATGCTGGAAGCAGGCCTATCCTTTGACCGTTAAACTTTTGTTTTGCCTCATCGTTTGTCATTTTCTCGTGAACAACAAAACGATTTACAACGCGCATTGGTTCCCCCCAATTCTAATTTGGCTGGTTTATTTTATATCCCTTTTTGCCATTGTGGCTATTATTACGTTTTTTTCAACCCAGCCTACCTGGTATGACGAAGAGTCACCCGAGGAACACTGCCATATTATTACACGCGACAAGTTGTTACAGGAAATAGAACGGCTACGGGAGGGTCTTGTCGAGGGACAAGACGAGTTCAGAGCCGTGCGTATGTGGGTGCTGGATGGTGGTCGATGAGATCGGGCCTGCGACGATGCCGGGGGTGCCCTTTGGTGTCAACGCCTTTGAAGAATGCTTCCGACTTCTATTCGGGGAGGCTCCTCCAGTGAACCGACTGGCGAGGCGGGTTTCGGCCATTTCCACGCGGCGAATAGTCTGGCGGACATGGTTGTCCCCTCGGTTCGTAAACCGAGTACCCCTCGCCGTTACCCGGGCCAGGGGGGGACCGCAGACATCCCCACGACTACACCATAAGCATCCATTTCTCTTAAGGATGCAAGCTTGGACAGCCGCCGCAACACGTGATTCCTTTGGTGACTTCACACTCGAAGTACCTAGTCGTAGCCGTGTCCCTCGACCCGTTCAGCCAGCTTCGACTTGGACTGCAAGACCATCTGCTCTATGAAGGCTTGGAATCTATGGTCGTAGTCGTCATCCCTGAAGATCTCGTCGAACCGGGTGAGACTCCTGTCGAGCGAGTCCCGCAAAACGATCAATATGTTCCATAATCTGCATACGATCACCGCATCCTTGGGAATTCTCCCAAATCCTGGAGTATCGATCGGTCTTTGCAGGTGCTGATATCACCACAGTCACCCTGTCCCAAACCGTCCAGACCTGGATCCACTACACGAGTTGATCAGCCCAGAGACTAAGATAATTGGAATATTCAGGTGACTGGGTACAACGACCCACGGTCTGCAGGTATATACTACGTGGGGAGGTACCCTCGCACACAAGGTTACTAGTGATGATACTTCCTAATATAACAATTATACTACTCATGATCTGCGTCTTACAACAAAGGTTGGGAGCGGGAATCACCTACCAATGATTCCGTCGTCACCACCACTGCCACCACCGCACTCATTAAAGAATGTGTAGGCCTGTTTTGAGGGGTTAGGACACACAAAGACGATGCTAAGATAGTTCGAAACATACACTGTTGGTAGCGGAACGACTTGGTGAAGAGCAGCTCTCCCAAGACCTCCCAGATCCGTGAAGTGCTATGACAAGCACATGTTAGCAGGCGACTAATAATGGTAGTGTTTGCAGGAGCCTACCATATTCTCTCCTCAGTGGCCGATCGGTGAGTAGAGGACGCCGCGTCTGGTCCGCGTGGCAATAACTCCCTCCACCGCCTGGTATACGACCCATGTTGTGATAGACCGTCCCGGCGCCAGTGTACTACTTATTATTAACCCATATGATGTCTGCCCTGCCCCCCAAGCTTCAGCATCGGCAAATCGAATTGTTCGCCCGGTCCCTGAGTCAGGCCTCCAAGTTAGACACGGGCACGGAACGGAGGGTCATGGAGAGTCGCGAGACGCAACTACTCACCGGCCTTCAGAGAATTTTAGCCTGCCCAGCATCCCACTATGCCGGATATAGGATTGAGCCATGCTGTGGTACAGGTTCTTCTTCCTTCTGGATTTGCCCGCAGACAGATCGATAAACTCTCCCTCATTGTTGGTAGCAACCACAGCAGGGCATTTAGCGAGTAACGCACGGATAGTGTGCTCTGCCAGAATATTGGCGTTCAGCTGTTCATCACCGAATACGCTTGCTATACCCGCTAGTTCAACTTGGTGTGATGTCTTCAGCGTATTAGCGACGGCCGCGATACTCGTGGATCTTGGGAGACGTGACTCGAAGCTCGTAGGGTTCAGCGGAAATTGTTGGCTGAGCTTGCATCTTCTAGACTCGCCCGCGTGCTCATCGGCCAGCTAGCAACGGGGGACATAAGAACTTGTTATATTAATCATGATGGGAGGTTTTAGTTTGTACAAAGTCCACCGCCGTGCGGACTGCGACATCGATAATATAGTCAACACAAATAAGTCTCCTATCTTCTGGTGCCACTTTGCATCCGGGTGCTATGGTAATTTATAACAACTCATAAGGTCTCGCCAATTATGTTGCCGATGGCACCGCCGATCTCGCCGAATAAGACGCCCCGGAAGACGGTTTCGCCCATGTCTTCGAACCAGTGACCCGACTTCTTCAGTCGTTCCTTCCAGAGATGCTGATCCTTAGGGGTCAGCTCTTCCCACGACGTGGCAGGGCCATGAACCTCCTCATCGTGGACACCGACATGAAGATCAGGCAGACCTTCAGGGCCATTCTCACCCGTTTCCTCATTTCGAATGACGAGCGGCTGACTATGGTGTATGTTGGCGTCCGCCAAGAGGTCCTTGATCGTCCTCCCACTGGCGGTAGGATTTGTTCGTATCGGAATGGTCCAGGACTCCGGAAGAATTTTATTAGCACCAAGGATAGGCCTGCTAATACCCTTTGCCTCAAGGAAAGTTTGTCCTACTATAGCAAGGACGAGGATCATGATTGTAATGAGAGTAACGACCGTGATGGGCGATTCGCCCTTAGACTTCAGAGCTACAACGTATCGCGAAGGTTTGGGGGGTCCTCCCTTCCGCGCTGGAGCTGACTTATCGACATGCTTCTTTAACGGTATGCTGTGCACGACGGTTGTGAAGCCAACGGCTACACTTGCTAACTTGACAGAAAGCTCCGGCATTGTAGCAGATGATGGCTTAGACGGGGAGAACGGAGAGAACGAGAGACTGGTTATATTTGAAGGATGGACGGACTTAAGCACCTGGAAGGGTGCAAGATCCGCTAGAAGGTCTACGCTCGCGGCAGACTTGTGTTCCAGCGTGTAAAGAGATATCGAGGAGTCGTTTCCGGCCACCGCGACGACAAACTGCGTTTCGTCCTGTTTGTCGGTCGGCGACGACGGAGGAGACAAGTTCCTCACTGCGAGGCCGGTCGCCTTCGAGACGCTCTTGGGCAGCCTGGCTTGGATTGATAACCGGGCATTCCCTTGTTCTCTGGCAGGCAGGCGGAAGCCATGGAGAGCGACTCCTTGCGAGTTGGGCTTATTGACCACGGTGATCAGGAAGCCCGGGGTCAGATAGCGTAGAGATTTAAATGACGCCTTGGCCGTCGATCCCTCGTCGGGGGTGATGGTGTAGACGCATTTCGGCTCTGAAACATCCTCCTTGGACACTTCGACAGTGAAGATCTCGTGGTCGGTGCAGTAGCTCAATTGGTACTTGTCCGGACTCGTCTGTATCACGTCCAGGTCCATGGCTTCCTTCGGGATATCCAGCCGGCCCCGAGATTTCCACCGCCCACCTCCTGAAGCTGGTACATCGAAAAGAGCGATCTCGGGCTGCTGGGACAGACCTGTGGCGGCAGCACCGAGTAGGGGGAAATTTTCGTGGGGGTGGGACAGTCTAAGAATTCTTTGGTAGGCGTTGGCGTCCTTATGCACAAACAGCGCATCGCGCGCGATCTCGGAAATCCTTACACCGCTACTCTTAGCCGCCTTGCCGGGCTGGGTGATGCCGAGGACGCGAAAATGCTCGTTCTTCCCTCTCTTTATGTCTTCCGGGCCCGAGTTCACGCCGGCGAACACGGTGAGATTCTTATCCTTTCGCGGGCCGGCGACGAGGGTGGTGACGTTGTCCTCGTTGGGGCTCAATTCGAGTTCGGCCACCTCGGACAGGTCGGACGGGTTGTGGGCATCGAGAAGGGTCTGCAACAGAGGGCGGTCGGGGCCGTCGGGTCAGCGAGGAAATGAAGCAGGAGCGTATCGCAGTGAACGTTTCCCTACAATTTTATTGCCCACGCCATTTCGTCCAGGGCCGCCGCCGCCAGCAACAACAAGACGGTTGGGATCTGCTGGGTCGAAGGCACATGCGTAGAGCGGATAAGAGAGGGTGATCTTCGCACTGGGTATCGGGTTCGCCATGGCCACGGTCGGTCGGGAGAATCGCCGGGGACGGCTGGGTGCTCGGTAGGATGAACTGAACGGGAGAGGAAATCTTGTTAACTATACGACTTTGACAGCATGTTCAAAGAGACATCGATGCAATAGCAGAATAATTAGGTTGGTTGTGTTTAGCTAGCTAGCCTTCTTGTTTGCAGTTGGGGTTGATGACGAAGTGGCCGCAAGGCCAAAAACACTTGCATATCCTCTCTCATTGGGGACAGACGGATCTGATGGGACTTTTTAGAGGGCAGGACTGTTTAGAGGGTGCAGGTGGCCTTGTGCTGCAGGTTCAGCTGCATGCAGCCTTGCTGGACAACCTTATTAGTTGCGGCACAACCTTACCCACAGGAGGGGCGAGGTACCCCATCTGCATGGACGCATCTGCGTACACAGTACTTATGTCGCACCCACCGTAAAATCCATAAGATCTACACCTCTCTTCATGTTCCTGCAGTAGAAGAACGAAGAACATACTGCGTAAGGAATGTCGTGCTTCGTTAGTCGGCTATTGTAGTAATAGATATCTATCTCGTAATTCTAGGTAGTATTATCATCGCCAAGCATGTCTGCATGTAGGGACTTCCGTCCACACCTGGGCATGTATCTCAATTAACATTTGGATATACATAGGAAACCGAGTGTTGGGTACGTGTAGCCTTGAAATGTCGCAATGCTGCCCATGCCCACATCCATTATCTATCAAGCAGTTCAAGTACCTACTACCTACCTAGGTACCTAGGTAATGTAGCTTCGAGATACCATCCATGGGACCTGAAGGTGCTTAGGACCAACCTTGCGCAGTATATCGTGAGGCAAGCAAGATCGATTACTACCTAGGTATCTTGGGTGAAACGACTCAGAGCGGTACCTGTATAAGTTCTTAAACCTTGCCTTTTCGTGGTAATGGACATCGAGATTTTAATGCAACAGCTGCTGGGTCATGCTGTGAAAGAACATTAAAAAACAAACAACCTCATGTCAGTGCTGCAATCTACTATGTAGGTTGTACCTATGTAGGCCAGCACCCCGTTTAATGAGGATAACGACAACCCAGGGTGGACAAGCACCCGCACAGTATGTACTTGAGGGCCTCGTACTCGGAGAAAAAGAGTATCTTGTCAATTAACGTCTCGAGTTGTCACTAGTCGATAGCGCCGACTTGAGCCTCTATAGCACAGTGGTAGTGCGTTGCACTTGTACCGGATAGCGACTATCCTATGAGCTATGCAAAGGTCCCTCGTTCGATCCGGGGTGGAGGCACATTCTTTTTGCAAGATTTCTCAAATCTCCTCATACCAAGGAGTTGTGTTTTTTCTTTTCTTTTCTTTTCTTTTTAATCAGTACAGTCTCTCACCAATCATGGTTCAACAGGTGAATGACGCTTTGTTCCATACCTTAGGTACTCAAGCTTCCCCTGAAAGGGAAGGAGGATTTCAAGAGGAATGAAGCCGAAAGTTCTCTCTTTACGCAAGGAAAGTTTCATCCACCCAACCTCAACAGCTGACTACATCAGTGCCTCTTGTCTACCTATGTTCCAACACCATTCATGTTTCCTCTCGGTATATGGGTACCTTTTGATAAGTGCTTGCACTTCCTTCTCTTCCATTCCATGCTCCAATATACCTATTCGCCTTGACTGAGTGCCTAAATGAAGGCAGGTATTCTGATTGCGTTCGGTCTAGGTATTCTAGTCCATATGTAGCTCGTATGCCATCGACTCGATAGCTTCACACGGTCCCATGCCACCACAAGCGTTCTCTTTGTGTGCCACTGCCGCCTCCACCTCAAGTGCGCTTTTCAAATATATGTGAGCCACGTCGGTCTACAATAAAGCAGACCCTGGTTTTCAATTTCCCATCACATCCCAGCTAAGGTATCCTTGAAGAGGTTCAGCTATCCGTTCCCGTTTCTAACAAACAGGCACATGAGGAGGATGTGCCTGTTACTGTAGGTGCTATGTGCAGCCAAAGCCTCGGCCGTAATATCCGAAGTCGGCGTATGATCCATAGGAATGGCTTTAAGTATACTGGCAAAAGCCTGTATACCGACAGAGGGACCTCAGGGCCCTCTAAGGATCGGGCATGCCGAGTTGACGCTGGCATAAAAGGTAATCGGAAGGCATAGACATAACATACCCTTATGGCCATATTTTACGCAGGGGTGGGGGTACAGAGTTGTCCTGTGTATTTCCAGATCATATACTGCTCGTTTTTGAGAATGACCATTCTATAACTTCTAAGGCTGCTGCGGGCACTAACAGTGTACAAACCGCGGGTAGAGGGACTTCTGACTTTATTACCACCTAGTATTATAACACCTATACCTAGTGCGCCAGCTTGGGCAAAAGAAGCAGCTGAAGGGCTTTGTACTAGGCTCCAACCATTTCTGTGGTTCACAAAGCCACTCCTCAAAGGCGTGCCACGCAACCGGATGTTGAAAGCCCACTCGCCCTCCAATTATGGCCATTGATAATCAGGCCTGAGAGCTTTGGTGCGCGTGTCTTTCCCTCCAACGTGGCAGAATCGGGCAGGGGTAACGCTTCTATTCCAGGTAATGTATATCTACTTATGTAGATAGGAGGTAGCTTTCCTGTCAAGGTTGCACCTGGAGCTGGATTCCATTCCGACTCGTAGCCGGCAGTTTGGGCATAATTGGAACTGATAGAAAGCATACCAGAAGACGTTGCTGCCGTCCTGTTCATCTCTCGTGTCGACTCCACCCAAGTGTGGCTCAGGGGAAGGGACAAAGAAAGAGGAAAAAAGGAGAGAAACCTCCAGCTAGGAAGCTACTGGGGTCGCATGATAGTATACCCAAGCCTTTAGCTTCTTGTTGATGCCAGATTCTTGCGCGTAAACCTATTGATTGTCCTTTATTTAGCCAATACACCGGAAACGGTATTGAAGATGCACTCGGAAGGACAAAGAACATATGCGGGCAACAGTAGTAGAAATAAAAGGATTCTGCCCAAACCACAATATCCATGTTAGAAAATGAATTAAACATCGCTAAATAATTCTTCAACGGAATGAATAGGAAGCCTCGAGCTCCATAGTACACAAATGAGCTTGCAACGGGCCATACACAAGACAAAGGAGGATTTCAGCAGCCAGCCGCAATATAAATACGAGAAATTGGCAGGGAATGGAGGGAATGGGTTGATCGTATGTTTCAGGGACACACTCGCGCCGCCAAACTCTTGGGAGCGCTTCGTCGCCAAGTCTCCAACGTGGGGCATAAAAGACGATTTTGTGCGGGAGATCGGGATTCTTCAGGTAGGGATACTGCTTACCCTATGGCCGGTATGATCCATGCCTTACCCTAACTTGAACGCAGAGTCTCCAGTGGGCTGAACACATTGTCACGCTGCTGAAACTGGATCCGGATCCCGTCGCACCTCCCAGACCACTACTAGGCGGCCCGTATATAATATTGGAATACTTGGAGAATGGAACGCTAGATGATTTTATCAGGAGAACTCGAGAAGCTGGGGTCGAGCATCTGCCGAACCGGGTGCTCTACGCCATCTTCCTTTGCCGTGAGTCCATGATTGACCACCGAGTATTGTCTAGATTCAAAGTTCCTTAGTTAGGCTAACGGCGGAGGAAAGTCGTCAGAGCATGCATAGCAATGGCATACCCTCCTACAGGCCCAGCTGCGACGGCGCCGGCGAGAACGAACCTTCGGAAAAAACGACGGGAGAGGCTTCTAGAGGACTCTCCCGCCTTCCCAGCCGGGCCACTCGCACATCGAGACATGAATCTCGGAAATCGTATGTCTCACATCAGCCCTACCTTGATTCAATCTAATCGAGCTTTAGTAATGTTTACCGACTTGGATGATCCGGGAAAGGAGCACGGTCTCGTCCCGATGCTCAAGCTCATCGATTTTGGCGAGGCGAGAGATGAGCTAGAGGGTGAGGAAGATAGCCGCAGACGGAGACTATTACCGGATATCGATGAGTTAGAGATGGTAGATGTTCAAGCGCCTCGACCCGCGAGGAACACTAATGCCTCTCCATACCCTCAAGGGGACAGGGAAACGTGGTACCGAAGTGCCGGCACGGACCTTAACATTCTAGAGATCGGAAAGGTAGGCCCGAACGCGCACATAGCACGAGTACTTCTCAGGCAGCCATCGCAAGCCGAGCTGACACTATCATGAAAACAGGTAATGGTGAGGATACTGACCGGGTTCAACGAGTCGGCGGAAGGGTTGCTACGTGAAGAAGGGCTCAAGCTCCAGAGAAACAAGGAGAGGGTGTGGCCCGAGCTAGACGACGACATCCTCACGCTCGCCTTGCGATGCCTTGCGATGAACCCGGATTACCGGCCGCCGCTCGACCGTCTACTCGCCATCCTCAAAAAAAGGGAGGAGGACTTCGCCCAACACCACAACGAGACGAACGAGTATATCCAAGGCATCATACAAAGTCATATATTTGATGGCCCCGCCAACCGTGAGGTAATAACGATAGACTTGGATTAGGATGAAGTGAGGAGGGGTGGCAAGCTGATTTGGGTAGTGTGCATATTGGTTTATATATTAGACTTGAATGTTTCCCGCAGGTCAGGTATACTTGTATTAATACGGCAAATTTGGATTTCAACAATAGATCATTCAAACCAGAAAATTGGACCAACAAGATTAAGTCACCGTAGTTGGAATCACGTCGAATTTCAGAGTATAATCCAACGAGAGCCTCCATTTTTTCGTACACAATAGTAGCATGGGCTGTCGTTCATGACACGATCAAGTCGATACATGGTAAGATTTCAGTGGACCATAAGTACAAGTAAGATACCTGAATCGAGTGAGGCGTTTCGATGAACCGTATTCATCGAATCTATAGTGCCTCGCTTATGCTATCGCGTTCACATTCAATCTTTTATTTCTTCTGCCAGAGTTCGGCCTGTCTTAGCCCTGCGAAGGCTAATTAATGCGTGGGGTCCGGCAGTCACCAAGGCCGTTGGCCATCTTGTAGTTGAGATGGACCTGTGCGAAAACAACAACCTGACAGTTGAGTAGGCGTGCGCTGCTACAAGGATACTTTGGAGCAACCCCCAAAGCATGATATTCTTGTTGTTTTATGCAGTATACCTCGGGGTCCAGGGCTTCCCGAACAACCGAAGAGCTTCATGCTATCCTCCGCGTTCAGGCGTGAGCTTTGAAAAGACGTCCAGCGTGTTTCGTGGGCACGGAGCCTCCTCTTCAGGACTTCCTCAGGACTATGATACTCCGAGTGTACACCGCACCTAGAACCGCCTTGATGAGACGGCGTTCTTCGTACCAGAGGACTCTGGTTTGACTGCCGTTGAATCCCTCAAGTAGACAGGGCCACGTGTTCTGCTCATTTGGGCATCAGTTAGCGTTGCGGTGGTGGCGTTTGGATGGCGGTATGGCATCACAGTCCATTTGTTCGGATTGTCGATCGTGTCAGCTGGTGACCCAAGTATAGAACCCCGCAACCAGTAGCCCATGGAACCAATACAGGACGTGATTTCTGTCGCTGTGCCCGTTGCCGTGACAGGAGCAGTTGTTGGTAAATCGTTCGAGCCGGGGGACGTAGATATCGTCTGGGCACGATCGGTAGCATGGTGAGAACGAGCATACTCAAAGCGACACTACGTTCCGTCTTGTAATCACGAAGAAACTGCCCAAAACGGGCCTTCCAGTCCCGGGGCGCACCTAGCGTTGCCATTGCAGACGCGCGAAAGACGCCAGAATTAGGCGGGATTCGAAGGTACCTCGCGAATGGGCCTTGCTATTAGGGCCAGGCTGATTGACGTATAGTGGAGGCAATCGACGGAGTCGGACACTAATTCCTAGGCAAGGAACAAGACAAAGAGAAGTAAAGGGGGGCGATTGTACGTGAATATATTCCCCCAGTCTGATACCCCACAGGCGAGCCAAGAACTGGAGGCTTTCAAGATTGTCAGTCACAATCAGGTGGAGAATGTACGTTATATGTAATGGCAGCTGGATGCCCGACGCAAGGGAGGATTGGAAGCAGGGAGATCCAGGTGGCTGATAACAGGTCCTGCGTCTGTGGCTAGGCTACCTAAGCCACCCCCCTGTGTCAGTATTTGTCTTCTCACTCACCTATTGCCCTTAACATATGAAGCGAGTTGGCATCCCTTTTCATCGTTTCATATACTGCCCTAGTATTCAGAAGTCACCCAAAGTAGATCTCCGCCGAGCTTACATCATGGTCTACGCGAAGTCATATATTCAACAAGAAATTTATGATTTTAATTATGAACAATTAAGGCACTGTCAAATTAGACTATGCTAGTTTAAGTTCTCAGAAGTTCAGTTTGTTTATATCAATACAATTCTGCGAAAGGTAACCCCTACCTATTACCTAGTCTAGATGGCCCATTGCGGGGGTGGACGTGGTCGTCTAAGCAGAATGGGACGTCATAGAAGACTTACGTGAATTCGCCAAATTTGGCTCTCGGTTAGACTCACTGTGTTGCTCCTGGGTTTGTTGTCTCCTGATTCTTTAGGAAAGGAACAGGCTCGTTGGGGCCGATGGGCCTAATTGGTCTGGGCTTGGTGGGCTTGACAGTGCCGGTGGCGTCATAGCCTGACCGTCTACCCGTATCGAAGTTGGTCGGGTTTGCCTTTGAACTGTCCATTTTGATAGAAGACGGGGATCTCTTAGAATCAGGTAATAAATGTTGCGAATGAGGCCGTGTTATGTAGTTGCTTGTGGTTGATGGTGACAATAGAGATGGAAGCCAAGGTTGAAAGAAAGCCATGGCTCTATAAATATTCCAAACCCGAGAGAACGACTTTATTTGAACGCAGATCTTCCTCTGAAAGTTGTACGAGCGATAAAGTCAATGTTCCAATCAGAGACTGTTGTTAACATAACAAAGTCACCACCTATGAAGATAATCCTATTGTATCATTACAAAGTCTTTGATATCTTTCCCTTGTCTTCTCAATAAACCAAACGCAACATCCTTGTTTTTGGAGTTAGTTTAATCCAGGGATATGATTACTTTTAGAAACAGGAGAAATCCATATGTTTAAGGTGAGCTTACATTGATATGACGCGGTATACCTATCTTTTGCCCTTCAATTTGGTGATTCCGTGTTTTCACCTCAGGATGCAAGTTTCGGAGACACATATTTTTGAATGATACTATCCTACTGAACAGGGTGCTTTCGTTCTGCTAACAGCCGAACTCGGCTTCAACCCTGACAGGGCTCCCACGGGCACCATGATTTATACATCTAGTAAACTAGGCATTAGTTTTGGAAGCCAAAAAGGTTCCATGCAGAGACTTCTAGCTTAAGTTGTTCTGTAGAAACCTAGTAGTTACCAATGTACTGGGATTGCTTTTCTTTCATGTCGCCGCCGGAGGGAGGGAACTGGGAGTTTAGACACTTACAGCATGATAGACCGTCTTGGGACGTGTAGCCGCGATTACCTATGGATACGCCAGACGGCTACAGAAGCATGTAAAACTGCTTCTGCGGCTATAAAGACGAGTTTACGTATGACAAAGACGCTATGGAGGCTAGTCATATAGCTACGGGACATGTATAAGTTTTCACTGTCTTCAGCACTCGGTCAGTGTGATTGGTGGGTAACATGACGTTAAGCACCAGTGCTTTTCATTTATCTTTTTATCACTAATACTAATAAAAGCCTACCTGTCTTACAGACGAGACACTTGAGAGCTTGATCCAGACAGGTGCTACCTACTTTTACCGACAACTTGGCTGGGAAAATGTAACAGGATCGCGACCCCGTCCTGCATCGTCAAGTTTCAGACAGCGCCCCGCTACCATCTATGGTGGGCCCGAAGGTAAGTTCAATTTCAACCACCACCTCAACCTCGATCTCAACGTCAAACTCGACGTCTATTCTAGACTCGTTGATCAACCCCCCTGTGCCAGTCCCGATAACCCTTGGGGCACTATTTACTTCTCAGCGGCATGGTATGGCACTTTTCGGCTTGCGACTTGTTGGGAGGCATGGCGCTTGCCACGCTCCCACCCCCCAAGAAAATCATAGCCTTGATGGGAAGAATCAGAGCTCGATGATCCACATAAGCCTCGTATCGAACTCCAGGCAAGTTTTTCGGGATATGGATATGTATGCCACACACGAAATGGCAGCGGGCGGGCACCGCGCGGTCGTGTGCATTTCCTGCATAGCATAATGTGTAGAACGGATACTTGGGTAACGTGATAGATACGTGATCATAGATGAATTGACTGGGTAAGCATCGTGGAATCATGAAGCCTATGTGTTCTTCTCGTGAATCTTAACTACACTTGAGTTCCATATTAAACCCAAAACCCCCAAAACGCCGATCCATCAGTGCCTAACCTTGCTTTTCTCGGAGGTGTCGAGGTACCCACTTGCCGGGAGCACCGGATGGCCTCAATGTCTCGCCGGAAGCCTCCGCAGGGGCCGGAGCTGGTGCGCCATCTCGAGAGCCACTCGGGGAACCGCCAGAAGGAGCCGCCTTCTTAGCAGCCTCACGCTCGCGCCACGAGGGCTTGCTACCTTGGAGGTTGAGGCGAGGCGGACCCGAGGGGCGCTCATTGGAGTCCGTGCGTTCCATAGGGGTACCGGTTCGCGATGGTGGTCCATTGCTTTCGGGGGCAGCAGCGCCGGAAGCTTTCGAAGCCTCACGATCACGCCACGACGGCTTTGAGCCGGCAAGGGCAAGGCGCGGTGCTCCAGAAGGCCGCTCGTTGGAGTCTGTACGATCCATGGCGATCGGCTCCCGCCGGGACGGAATGCGTTCCTTCTCCTTCTCGGCCGCTTTCCTTGCCAGGGCCTCCTCTTCTCTTCGCATCTGGAGGGCAACTTTCTCCAAAGCCTCCTGGCGCTCCTGCTCTCGTTGCTCCTTGAGCTTGGCCAATTCTGCTTTCTTCTGTTCGGCGCGCTTTTCCTGCTCTTGTCGCTCCCTCTCGGCACGTTCGTTTGCCTCCTGCAGAGCTCTCTCCTTCTCCTCCCGCTCGCGCTTCTCACGCAACTTGCGATCACGATATTCCTTCTTACGAGCTGCAATTTGCTTGGCTAATTCGCGCTCAGCATCACGTTGTCGCTTCTCAAACTCGTCACGACGACGATCGTGCAGAGACTTCCTGAAACTCTCAAAATGGGGCATCAGGCGGGTAAGACGGTGCTTGAGTTCAACGCTCTCCTTGTGCTTCTCCTTAGATTGCTGAAGTGTTTCTACCTTTACCTTTTCGTAAGCAGCCAGGTCACGTTCGCGCTGCTTGGTTTCATCCTCGGGAAGCTTTTTAGCCTCTTCCTTCCTGAAAGCACGCTCGAGATGGTCGAGACGCTTGCCGGTGACACGGAGTCTCTCGTTGATATCATTCTTCTCCCGTTCAAGCTGGGCAAGCTTCATAGCCCTAAGGCGGTTGCTGTCAAGCTCGTCGAGATTCTCGAGGTCGATATTGAGAGCATTTGGCCCCATCTTGAGATCGGCAATCTGCTTCTTGAGTTCTTCCTTACGGACGCGATCTCTCTCATCCTTGAGACGTTTCTCCTCGCGCTCCCTCTGCTCTTGGGCCAGCCGCCGCTCCTCAGCCTCGGCTAGTGCTTGTTCCTGAAGTCGCTTCTGCCTCGCCTTCTCCTTTTCTCTCTTTGCTTGCAACTCGGATGCCTCTTCCTTCCGCTTCTGAATGACATCCTTTCGAGCCAGGGTTTCACGGTGCTCCTGCTCAGCACCAGCCTTGGCTCTAGCAAGCGTTGTTTGCCGTGCCTCGAACTGGCGCTGTCGGTAGGACGGATCGATATAGAAGCAAGTCGTGTTGAGCGTGGTTGCCAGCCGGGTTAACTGTGACCGAATGATTTCGGAAGGAGTGCTTTGCAGATGCTGAACAGCACCAGTCGGACTCTCGGCAGAGCCTGCGACCGAACCAGCGTGGACAGCCTTGGAAGAGGCGAACACATCCTTGTCAAAATTGAGGACTCCGGTGGCATGATCCATACGAATGGAGAGATCTCCTTTCTTGTTTCCATTCATAATAAACTTCTCAATCGTTCCACGGGAAATCTGGAAGGGCTCAGGGAAACTGGCAAGCCCCTCTACGAAGGCAAGATCAACAGACTCGTATACTTGTGACAGCTGTTGGAAGAGCCGTGTGAGAATGACTTGCTGGAGAGGCAAGATATACTTCTCCATCTCGGAATCGGTGCCGATCTTAGTCAGGATAGGGGATATCTTCTGACAGATAGAAAGAGGGTGGAAGTCAACTTCAAGAATGTTGTATAGATCTCTTATCTCTGGGCGGGCACGCTTCAGGAGTGATTTGGACAAGGCATCACCGAACAAGGCCGCTCGCGTAGGCGCGACGGACATGCCCAGCAGATGTGTCAGGCGCGAGTTCTTGTTCTTTTTGGCTTCGTCGAAGTCGACCATCGCACCCCGTGATCGTGATGTGCTAATGACAGGGATGGAAAGTGCCGACAGGAGAACGAACGACGCAGCCTTCTGGAGATCGGCCTCGGTGGCGGACGGGTTGTCAGCCTTCTTGCTCTGGCCGGTTGCTACCAGGGCCGCGGACTGTCGGAGGAGATTGTAGTATCGCGACCAAGCGGCGGCATGGAAAAGGTAATTTTCGCCGACGAGGAAGATTCGTGTGAGCTTCTCGTAGTAGTTGGCCATCATGATGTTCTTGGGGGGCCGCTTGCTGAGATTGAGGAGAGTGTGAATGTCTTCGACGCTCCGGAATGCTTCCTGCCACAGTTCGAGCTCGACGGCGACGTTCAGCTGCTGAAAGCGGGTTTCTAGATGTCGCTGCAAAGTATCGGGGTCACTCAAGTTGATAGCATGCATCTGACTCGAGTACTTGGCGGCGGTCTGGACATGGTTCCGGAGGAGCTCGCAGAGCCGTCGAAATTCCGTCTTTCGCTGATACTTCAGGCAGAAATCGAAGGCCTGGGTGGCGGTGCTCTGGTAAAGAGTTTCGAGTCTCGCATTATTCCTCAGGATATCGAGGACGGTCCGGTAGGCTTCCCACAGGAACTTGAGCCATGGTGTGACAACCGCACGTTCAGTGCGGTCTCTAGATTGTTCACCCGAGACAGTTGCCAGCAAGATAGACTCGGGCGTCTCACTAGCCTCCAAATCATCAACGCTCGCGGTAGCGGTGGCTTCGATGCTTGACTGGACTTCGTCGGCCTTCTGCTGTGCGGCTGTGACCTTCTCTGCGGCCAACTCGATAAACTTCTTCAGGACGAGCTCGATGGTACTGATGTTGGTATTCTGGGCGATGTTCTTGTAGGAGTAGAGCGCATCCTTGGCGAGCTTGCCCTTCTTCTGTTCGACGGACAGCTCCACCAGGAGGAGCATAACGGGCTCCAAGGAGACGATGGGGACATTTCGCGAACGCTTGGAGGTGATGTGATCATGAAGGAGGGTCAGTGCGGCAGGAGCCTGGTTGACACCGATCAGCTCGTGAGCGCGCTTGAGCACGTTCTCAGGCTTCTGGTGCGGAGGAGGCGGCATATTGGGCAATCTCCTTGATGTAATAGAGGGTTGGGAGATTGTGCTGCCGCTGTGCCGGTGACGTGAGGAAAATAGAGCACGAAAAATGAAAGGCCTGACAACGAAGATTTTGGATTTGTGCCACTTCTGTGGGCTTAGGAGGGTCGGGTGCGAGGGGCACGGGCTAAGTTTCAATCACGTGACTCCAAATCGAAGCCATAGGTAGGCTTAAATAAGGTACCTGAGGCCCTCACTACATGTAGGTACAATTGATGGATGTTATCAGGTACCTACCAAAGTCTGCTCTTTTGCATGTGCTGCAGACCTGAGGTGCCTAGTAAAATCCTCCGCGTAATTCCGTCACGACGTGGACATTGGATTCGCACATGCAGCAAACGCCCAGTGCATCGCGTGATGAATCAGCTGGAATTATGTTATAATACCACATCTCGGCCTGAGGAAGAATATACTTACCTTATAGGCAGGTAGGCACTTAATTGCTAGTGGTATGCTGAGGTCTTCAGTGACCGGGGCTTGCGCGAAGGGCTTGGGTCCCTACAGATTACCTATTACCTCAGGTATGGAATGCCTAGGGGCAAAATCTCAACACACTAAAAACAGCCCGATGCCTGTCAACGAACAACCTTTCCGTCTCCGTCCTGTCAAATGCGCTACCTATTCCGGTCAGTGCCTTACCTAAGTACTTATATCCACCGCTCAGTCGCGCTCCAGCATCTTCTACATGATGCAAATAGGTACTGGCTGTCGTATTGTAGGACAGCCCTGCTCCTACCGTGGGTTGTGCTGTGTTGCGTTGTCTTAGGGGCAATGCGACAAGTAGGCACATAGATAGCACTTGAAATGTAGTGACATTACGCGCACGGTTGCCTCGTCTTGTCTATGGGATCGAGATGATCGAATAGGGTTCTAGAAGATGGCTCATCAACGGACCATGTCTGAGTGGTAATTTATCAAACAGTCTGCTGCATCATAGGCCTTCGTGCAGTGATGGTAATATCTGGTCCTAAATTGGGTATTGTGTGTCAGGAGATATATCCCCCCCTGACGACCAACCTAGTCTGAGCTCAGATATTATTTTCCTCGGGAGAACCACATTCCATACACACAACATGAATGTCTGTAGGTACATGGCGTGTATGTAGGTCCATATTTGTTTGAGAGGCGCGAAACGCGAAGCCCTAGGTGAATTGGCCTGCTGAGGCTCTCGCTAAAGGAGATACTGCCCAAGCAAACAGTTTTGTGCGCGACTACCTACTCTTATACTAGGCAAGGTGGTAAGGCTAGGTAGGTAGTAGGTAGGTGAGGCATACAGTAATCTAATCTTACGTGCAGCAGAAAGACATCCACCATGCCGAGGGAGGTTACCTAGGTAGCGCGTCGCCGGTCTCCTGTTATGTAGGTCCATAAGTCATACTACGTAGCAGGTCTACTACTATGTATATGCACTAGCTAGATGATACCTATCGTTACCACCGCTTTTAATAAATAAACCCCGCTGTCGTTGACCTTCGCAATTCCATCTGGCTTTCCCAACGCCTGCATACCTAGGTAGGTAGCTGCAGTGACTCTCCTGCAATACTGTGCAATTGAATCCATCCATCCGCTAGGTAATTTTGAAGGTGGCCCATGCTACCCTGAACCTCTGCCCCGGCGCCCTGGACAGGTACGAAATTGAAATTTTCTGCACGAACGGGCGACTATCCATCCTTCAAAAACGGGTCAATTTCCCAGCCTACAAGCGGCAGCAAAAAGCCCCATACTCAATTAACCCCCCCTGTCGGTCTGGCCCAATAGGCAGTGTCTAATCTCAGCAGGCCTGTGCTACCTCCGTACTGGGTACCAAACTCGCCAACTTCTCTCCTTCCCAGCTCGCCGTCTTCTTCGACTAATACTGTCCGTACTGTTCGAGTAGCCAACCACGACTTGCCCTTGCGCCTCGTCGTCGCCTGCCGTCTCTCTCTATATACCACCCTTCTGTCTCGAGATCGCCCTGGCTTGTAAGTATTTATCTGTTTCTGTTCCCTGCGGCTTTGTGTTTCGGAAGGGATGCGTTGGAATCGGTCGGCTCCATTCCACGCCTTCCGATAGGGGGCTTGTAGCTGCAGAACGCGAGCGACAGGAAAAACGGCACCAACCTCGAGTGTCAGCAACCATTATCTCAGGCCACGTGATGTACGGTTTCAAAACATTGACTGTCACTGACTCAATTCCTTGTGCTCGAAATAGAATCACAATTCTCAGACGTTGAAAGAGAGGTTCTGCAGCCGGTCCGACCTACCACTTTCCATATCGCGACCAAGGTCCGACTCAATCGTCCCCGTCCACGTAATCCACGTAACCCACGCCATCCACGCCGCCAAAGCCGTCTACCAAGATGCCTCAGTACACCTCCAGAGACGTCGGCGACCCGTCGCAAATTAAGAAAAACAAACAGTCGATGGCCGACCTGAAATTAAGGCGTCTGACCGAGCTCAACAACAGGCTGAAGGAGGATTTGGAACGAGAACGGATTCCAGTGTCCCAGGCTGCTAAGAGGTGAGAGCAGAGACAGGGCCCAGAGACGGGTTCGATTGGTCGTGAGTGACAGCTTCTAACACGCAATGCAGCATTATAGCGTACTGCAATAGCACGAGAGATTACATGGTCCCGTCGGTGTGGGGAGCGGTTCCGCGCGGCGAAGACCCGTACGCGCCCCAACAGAGCGGCTCATGCTGCGTGGTCATGTAGAAAGGGGAGATGCGCGAAGGTACGGGGGAGCGAAGGCAGCAGGCGCAACCTGCTCTTTGGGATTTACGTCGCGATGAGATTGGCACGGCTGGGTATCTGATTTCAGCGTTGGGACCACTTTCGCATTGTTCGTCGTGCCTCGCTGGAACTCGGTTTCACGCGCCTGCTGGAAGACAAGGCTTCGAGGGAAAGACAAAAAAAGAAGAAAGAGGCAAAAACTCAATACCCGGGCTCGGTATGTTTTATATCGGGCACACACACACACACACTTATGATAATCCACGGCATATTTCGATAGTTTCTTTTTCGAGCGCGGGTCGGCTGATGGACGGACAGTCATCCCCGGAGGAAGCATAGGATTCCAAGCTCTTCAGCATGTAATATCTGTTCATTCACGATTGTACTCTTGTTCCATTTGTCCATGCTATCAACACTTGATGAAACGTCGATATCTTCTTGTTACGATCACATCCGGCGTCCTTCACTGCGCCAAACAATACAGAACTAAACAGTGCGACGTTCCATGTTTCCTGTCCGCATCTACGCAGCGATCGCAATTCAGGAACAATGCTGCACCCTAAGCCTGATGTGATGTGATAGCTGGCATAGGAAGAGGCTGGACGCGATAGCCGCGAGACCTTGGGGCTGCAGATCTGGGGAAACTTTCGGTGTGAGCAGAGTTGAAGAGTTGGCTTTTAGTGCTGGCATGGGCCTTCAAGATAGGTATATACACATGGACGGACTGCCTACCCTGCCTCCGACTATAATAAATAGCGGTCTATGGCTGTCAGCTCGCGCAGAGAACTCATGTCAAACCCATGTATAATCCCCAGCCATTCGCGTATGCATTGTACATACATAGTATGTTTATCGGATTCGCGATGCTGTTCCCGGAGGCTGGATCGGCCGTACCAAACGGGAAGTTTGCGCCGAACCAGCCGAATGGATGCGACGGTCTAGGATGCAACTGAACATGCGCCCTTCCTTATAACAAGCCACAGGTTCCAAGAGATAAGATTCGATCAAAACCTCCACAGCCTTGTTCACATCAGGTGCTCCAGACAAACATCGGCTCGGGAGCTTCGGAGAATGTCCTTAACTTAACTACCGACTTGACGCCAACCTGGAACCATACAGGTGACAGAATAGAACGAGACTAATCGCCACTACGTACATATGCCTATCCAATGCCAGCCACGCTATGGATATCCGTCGAGGCGTGGGCGGTGACAGACGCGAGCCCCTCGTGCTCCTCCAGAATCGAGCTATGCACCCAGCTTAGCTCCGGCCCAGAACAGCTACGTAATAGGTAGGAGGGCGTCGGACCCGTGATTTATTCGCGCGTGATCGGCAGCGCTTAGCTTCAACAGCCCGACACCCAATGAACCTCAGCCAACTAAGTAACTTAACGGAATACGGGAATACATACGCGATCCAGGTGTCGGGAACCTATCCAAGACCCCAAGACCTGTCTTACAAGCTTTCGCCCTCGATATAATGGCCGAGACTTCCACTACTGCTACCACCACCACGGGCACGGCGTCGACTCCGGACCCCGCAGCTCCGATGCCGTTCCCACTCCCCCGTGTCACCATCCGGTACTGCACACAATGCAAATGGATGCTTAGAGCCGCCTACGTAAGTGCGATCGGTCCATCGTGATGCCCGGTCTGGTTATACAGCCGATATGGATCCCCCTCCGGGGCAGACATAGTCCTTTGGGGGGCTAGGTGTATATACCAAACCCACTGAAAGGATTGCATGTACCTACTACCTATCGTCCACCATACCCAAGCGCTATCAGCCACCCACTCCGACCCCGCGACCCCGCTATCGTATACATGCCTACATGGATACATCCATATCTAGACACCCGTACCTAACCTGACCTTGCACACCCACATACATATATACATGTACCTACCAACCTACCTAGACCACCCACTTACCCCCTACGCCTACGCTTCTACCCTATATAAATCCCCTAGGTACTTTCCAAACTAACCCGCCTCCGCCGTGATGCTATCTAGTTTGCGCAAGAGCTCCTGTCGACCTTCTCGACGGGCCTGGGCGAGGTGGCGCTCCAGCCGTCGACGGGGGGCACCTTCGTAGTCACGATCTCGTACCAAGAGCCGAGCCAGCCCTCCTCCTCCCCCTCCCCCTCCTCCTCCACTACTGCTACCCAGAGCCACCGCGTGCTCTGGGACCGCAAGACCGACGGCGGCTTCCCCGAGACCAAGGAGCTGAAGCGGCGCGTGCGCGACGCCATCGAGCCCGGCCGCGACCTCGGGCACGTGGACCGGGACCACCAGAAGCCCAGGTCTGCGGGGCCCACCACCACCGCCACGGGTGGTGAGAATAAGGAGAAGAGTAGTGATATTACAAGCAAGCGGCGGGAGGAGTGCGAGGACTGCAAGTGAGCTAGGTACATATAGCTTGCCTCGACTAGGCCACGCAAGTTGGCTAGCTTGCTGGCCGGCTGGCCGGCTGTTCGCGCTGGACGTGTTTGGGGGGGGGGAGGGGGGGGGGGGGGGGGGGTAGGGGTAGAGGAGACAGGACGTGCTACACGAGACAGATAGACGAGAGAAAGCCAACGATCAGGCGGACCTAGCTCTACATCTATCGATAGGTGGTGAAGGATGGGGGTTAAGTGTTGGTTAGTTAAATCTTGTACATACTTATCTACCTATCTTACCATATCGCATATCATAAACGAGTCTTTTTCACCTGCCTACTGACGAAACACGAGGGAGCCGGGATTTCCCTCAAGGTATCACAATACAGACAGACATACACACATACAGACCGGCGCGGGAGGCCGCACAACGGATCGGGATCAGAGAATGCATACACCTAAGACAGGACCCAGCACAAACCCGTGGAGAGGTAAAGCTACCTCCTGGTAGGTATCTAGCACGGAAGCAAGCTCAAGACAAAAACCCCCATCCATAAGGGGCAAGTCCAGCCCACCTCCGAAGCATATAACCTACCTAGGAACCATAGGGGAAGGGGAAAGAGAGGGGGAGGGGGAGTACAGACAAGGCGAAGAGAGTGGAAACCTGAATCAGATAACGAAAACAAAAATAAAAACGGCGATCGCGCCCCAAGACATACATACGTTCATGCATGCATGGCATGTCCATGAGATATCGTACATACAGCCCATGTGCCCTCGCAGAGTAGCAGCGACGGCGGCGGCGGCGGCGGCGGCGGCAGCGGCAGCGTAACCTGCCTACACGGCATGAGGGGGAGGGCAAGGCAGGGCAGTTCAGGTCCATCAGGTCAGGCAGGCAGGTAGGTAAGTAGGTAGGACAGCACGGCCTCGCTGTGCGTAACCACGTGCGTCGCCACGGCCGTAGATGGAACACGCGACTCCCCCCTCCCCCCTTCGTGTCCGACGTCAGCGTTGCAGGTATGCATCATGGATGTAATGGGGAATCTCGGGTCAGACTACCTCAGGTATCTGCTAGGCTAGGTATTCAAGCCGAAACACGCCTTGCCCGGTGTTGTGGTAGATAGGTAAGTAAGTAGTAGGTAGGGAGGGAGGAACTCTCAACATCTACCTCCCTCCTTCCATGCGGTATCGCGCGTCAGGCACGCTCCAACAACGCAAGACTGGGTGCGACGGCATCGAAGACAAACCGCAACCGGAGGACAGAGACAGACAGGTGATAGATGTAAGACGAAGAAACCACCCGTCTTTCTCTGTCTAACTACCTGCCTCAGGCCCTGTCATGAGAAATACGGGGTACCTGATTCTGTTCAGTAATAGCAGTTGTTTCAACAGAACGCAGATACATCGCGCAAAGTTGTGGGCAATCGTAGAAGGAACTGGAATGCATACGACGCAGGACTACTTGGCTCGAAAACGATGGCAAAGGAGTCGGGGTCGGGACCCGGGAGTTCCATTTGTATACCCCCTTCTCAGAGCAAACCACACAAGACACAACGAAACCGGCAATACGTAGTAGATTAAAAGAAAAGCGTTCCTGGCAAGAGAGAATAAAAAACTTCACTGGCCATTCTGACGAAGAACAAGATGAACCATGAAACAGATCATGCATGCATTCGTAAGTTTCATGTCCGGGGAAACACAATTAACTGTCTAAACTCTTCCCCCTTCATCATCATGACTACAGAGCAGACAGGACTGAGGACGCTCATGAGCCAGTGCCAAATGAGAAAAAGACCTGATTTTATTTCTTTTCGTGTAACAACGACACATCATCAACAGAGGTGCCATCTCTTCCATCCATTGAGCCTGGAGAGGTTGCGTGAGGGAGCTTCGTGGCAAGCGGCGGGTCGTGGTGTATGTACTCGGATAGCGTGGTCGAAATGCCAGTAGCGGTCGAGGGCTGCGGTGTAAACCGGGGGCGCCATTATCCGACATGATCGTTGGTCGAGGACAAGGATTGAGACACGGACTCGGGCTTGGAAGCGGATTATCGGCGGCCGAACCTAGAAGACGAGGAAGTTCGTATGAATACTCTTTGTATTTAGGACTTGGACTGCTTTCTGGGAGATGCGAAACCGCTGCCTCCGAGGCCGCCATGGACGTACTTTTGTTTCTTCTCGGCTGGTTTGAGAATCTGGAATACCAATTCGTTAGCTAGGCCCTTCTTTTATCTGCCTGGTACACGAGTGCTGGTAAAAACAAACCTGGAAGGAACATAACAGGCTCTCATCGACGCTCATCATGGCCCCGGCATTGTCGAACTCGCCGCAATAGTTCGGTGCGCTGAAGAGGGTGACCAATTGACGCTTGGAGAAGAATTCGTAACCGTCTTCCACAACTTGATGGGCGCGGCAAATCAGATCCATGTCATGCTTCTGCAGGAACCGCGAGACCACATCCGGCCCAAAGGTGAACGAAACACCACGATCATTTTCGCTCCAGCCTGTGATGTCCTTATCGGGATCAGACCATAGCAGATCGCAGAGCAGACCACAGTCAGGAATCTAGAGGAAGCCAAGTTAGTGCAAATCCACGCCATTGCTGGCAGAGAGATAACGACATATGTGCAGGGCTAGCGAGCATGCTTACGTCTGTTGGGCGCATAACCCGGCGGATTTGTTCCATCGAGTTCAGATCAGGGCTCAGGCCACCATGCATTGTGAAGATCTTCTCGTCGATGATAGCGGCGATAGGTAAACAGTTGAAGCAGTCTGTGAATGTCTTCCATAGCTTAATGTTGTAACGACGCTTGCATTCGTCGTAAAAGCCGTAAATGCGGTTGATGGACGCGCACTCGTGGTTACCACGCAGGACGAAGAAGTTCTCGGGATACTTGATCTTGTAGGCGAGTAGGAGGCAGATAGTCTCCAGTGACTGCTTGCCACGGTCTACATAGTCGCCGAGGAAAAGGTAGTTGGCCTCGGGTGGGAATCCACCGTATTCGAAAAGACGCAGCAGGTCATAGTATTGGCCGTGAATGTCACCACAGATCTAGGAAACGGGGCGAGTTGTCAGCGGTCTGAATCACATTGAGGTGGGAGACTTCCCTAATGAGGGCTGGAATATACCTTAATGGGGGCTTCTAGCTCGAGTAGGATGGGCTGGCTGATGAAGATCTCCCGGGCTTTTGTGCAAAGATACCGAATCTCGGTTTCCAAGAGCTGGACCTGCTTGCCGGGACGGCTGCCGCGCACCTCGAGGAGGCGGTCGATGATGGAATCTAAGTCGACGTCGTGTTGGTCCGCCATCTTTCAATCCTCACCTGCCACAAAGCTGGCCTGCGGGACTCGAGGGATGCGAGATCAGAGCACCTTAGAGGTTTAGGCGGGTGGTGGGGTTCTGGATAATGCGATGAAGCCCGTTGTCAAAGGACGATGCACTTCTTGGACTTGAATGCAGCTTGCGAGGTCAGTAAGGAATACATGAAGAGGACATGAAGAAGGGTATGACGAGTTTGGCAGTTGTTGTCAAGTGATGGTGGTTGTGCAGGATGGGAGATGGGAAGCAGGCGGACTTAAGGCTGAGGTGACGACAAGGTGAGTGGGGAAGAGGGGCGGTGGATTATCGTCGAGACACCAAAAAAGGGAGAGGAAAAAACTCACGGTGAAGTGATCTCAGCGTATAAAGAGCTTCACAAAGAAGCTCGAGGCTCAATGACAATGCCAGGCGCGAGATTCCGATGATGGCCTGGTGGTCAAGCGCAAAGTGTCAATTCTCGAAGAAAGCGAGAATGCTTCGTCTCCTTATCGTAGTGCGCCGCGTAGGCCGCGTGCAGCAGCTAAGATGGGCTCGTAGAAAAATGATGGGAGGGGCGTACGGGTGCGTAACGCTGCTTCGTGTCGGGGATGGCAGTAAATGGAAAAGACAAGACTTGTGTTTCACAATATTCGTGCTGTATCGTAGTCGGTCCCTTCCTGGGAACTTGATACTGTCCGCTGGCTAGCAGATGTCGTAGAGTAGAGATAGATGAGGCCGAGTTGGGGACAGTTGTCGTCTACCGGTCGGGAAAGCCCTTCTGGGGGGTGACTCGTAATGTGTGCCGCCACCGTGCTGTTGTTCTGTCACGATAACACAGGCGCGCAATGGGCGGGTCGTATTGGTGGTTGTTGTCCCAGTGGTGTTATGAGCCCAGAGCACGGGGAAAGTGCGAGCGAGAAAAACAATGGGGGGAAAAGCGTGATCGTCGTCTCTTTTTCTGCACAAACAAGATCTGGGTTGCCTGGTTGCGTCTTTTCGCAGCTCACCGGGGCGACAGAGGGTATGAGGACCGCAGGATCAAGTGACAACAGTTCGCCGTTGGGGGTTGGGAGAGGGAAAAAATAATGCACAGAATGTATCGCCGTTGTCGCGGGGTCCGATAGAAAAATAAGAGAGGGAAGAGAAGGAAAAAGGGTCAAACCGGATGGAGACGTCAGAAAAGTAAGCGTCCGGGCCTGGCTAGTTCTTGCTGCTTGCTGGGCTGTCAACCTACCTAGGTATGTAACTGGGCTGGCTGGAAGGCTTCAGCAGCACCTAGGTACAATCTAGGAGGTAGGTAAGGTAAGGTACCTAGGTGGGTAGGTATTGTACATAGGTAGGTTAGGTAGTGAGGTGGACTGGTAGACTGGTAGATTGCAGGTGTCCCGTAGCTGCCGTCGCGTCCTGTGGTCTACCTATAAAGAAGGTTGTCTTGGCTCTCTCAGTGGTTGCCCAAGAGCCCAAAATGTTACAGGGAGCAATAGGGCCCTCTACAGTGGCCCTTCTAAGGGAGACGGCCTTATGGTGGGCAGGTAATAAGGGCCTAAGGGGGGGACGCAATGCTAAGGGTGGTGGGGTTTCAGATGTGCCATTTGATTGGGTAGCGAGGCAGTGCAGCAAACCTGGGAGGAGCTGGGAGGAGCTGTCAGGGACGAACACAGAGCAAACCCATGTGGCTTCGTCGCGCTATCGTGCCGTTTCTAGGCTTTGCTGGGCTGGCAGGCTGGCCACACACACCCCTACGAGGTGGGCAGTTAGGCAGAGAGAGACAGACCTTCGAGACAATCCGATGCCCGGTTACACGCATAGGAATACACACCACTCACTCACACTCACCCACCCACCACCTGCCCATCTGCCCACCACACAGCACAAACATACATGTACATGGACAGACACATCGACGCTCCCACACACGCAGCGACATCAGCTACTACAGCATGTACCGGCTTTCTCGAATTTCCATAACCCAAAGAGGTCATATCAATGGATAGATAGATGCCCAGCCTGTGCGTCTATGTCTATGTCTATACTCTATATCCTCCGCCATAACCCCAGGCTCCCCTCGAGCCCACTCCTCGAACCCCAACAACCGCATTCTCTTTTTTCTCTCGAGTCCCTACTTCCTGGCCTCGAGATGTAGGTAATCGGCGTACAATAGTTCGTTCATATTACACAACGTGAACTACCGCTGCAGCGGTTAGTCTAGCATCGCCTTTTATTGCCTTCTGCTGCCTATCTCTTTTTCAGCCAAGGCCACAAGGCCAGAGAGGTAGGTCACCGGCCCAGCAGACCTCACTCACTGTGTTTCAAATCTCAAGCGACCTGTCTACTTAAATTGTGTTCTAGTTGCACATATTGCACAATGCTACCTCCATTTCTGGACTTATCCATCTTTCTTCCCCCAGTTTCTCTTTCGGCTTCTGCGGCACAACTTGGCATGCGTCGAATTCGTATACCTACAAGTCAAGAGACTCTGGAGACCGGAGTCCACGTTCCCAATACGGTGTCCTACTTGCATCCATACTATCCGAAGTCCTCAAGTTCACGCACCTTAGAGTTTACCATGACCTTGCCCGGCAACTCTTTCGCATAGCTACTGGCTTTCCGCCCGTCCTTCGGCAGTGCACTACCGGAATGATGGGGCCGCCTCTTTCGGCTCTCGTGGACGCATTCCCCATACTCTGAATTGCACGCAGGCACGTTGAGGGGGTGCCCTCTTATCAATTTCTCATCGAGTTACATATATCTGCGTGTACTGTACATATTGTATTGGGAACCCACCCGCAGATCTGCTTGATCTACTCCACTCCACCACCAGTGTCTCTCATCTGAGTCGAATCGTCCTGCCACAACCGCCAAAGCCATTCTAGTGCGGAAGGTTTGCTGCTGCTGTTGTTGCTCGTTCCTGGTCAGCGGAGGCACAAAACCGATACCCCAGACTTGTTCTAGCTGAAGTCTAGCTCTCACTGCACCCACGTAAACAGCAAGCTCGCTCTGGTCATGACAAAGAACCCCCAACGTGCGTAAGCCATAACCGTTGCCCCTCATCCCCACGCAAGTTCCAGCATCGACTACGACCAATCTCAAGTGACAAGTTCCCCAACCGGTCTCGAACGGATCTAAGACGGCGTCCGATCGATCGATCTATAGTCCATTGCATCGAGACTTTTCCATGTAAAAGAACGAGAAGTTTCTTGATTTCGACGACAAATGCAGAAGCCAACAAGCCATGGCTACTTATGTAAGGTAGGATCCGATAGAGCTACATCCCGTTTCTTAACTCAAGCGAGCTCTTTATAAGGAGCCCCACCTTAGACGCCGGATACAGACAGACTCGGTGCTTTACGGCCTACATGGTGGCCTTGTCGAGTTGACCTTCTAGTTCCCACCTTTACTTTGTCAGATGAGCAGTTCCAGTAATGTTCGATCCTGGATCTGATCTCCCCATTTAGTTTCTCAGCCGCACCTAATTGACGGAACCTTCCTTCACCTTTGGACCCTGAGACGGACTGTTGGGAATGTGTTACAGGCCGGCGGCTACTCTCGAGCCTCTGAGAACAAATACACAAACGAGAACGGCCGTGTCCTTTAATCATGACCGGGGAAGCTGCCGCTCGTACAACACACAACCGCCACCTTGCTGAAAACGGTTGCAGCCAACGTGCAGGTGGACATACCAGTCACTAAGGTCGACAGTACGGGCCAGGACTGAACTTGCTCTAGGAAGCCGCTGAATTACAGTTGCCGGGCGAAACAAGCTACCAAACTATGAGATCTAATTAGTACTTATGCCATTTCGGATGAGCTAGATCAGAGGTATATGTCTTGCATCTTTCGACTACTTCAAGGGCGGGTGTGTCGGGTCACATGACTGGCGGTTAGATGCAAGCAACTGCAGGTTGAGCAACGTCTCGTCAGCCCATCATGATATCACCGATTGGCCCCGTTGTACAGCCATTGCATAGGACATCCCTTGGACTATCATTGGAGGATACTTCAGACTTGATATTCGGAGGAATTTCCCTTTCTGCCTCAACTGTCCGATTTGACAGTTGCGTATGCACTCAGCATCGGGCGAAGAACCAGGCCAGGAGGAGGCACCCAATGACAAGTTCAGGTTGGTCTGATTTGCTTATATGCGTGGGTTTTACGTTATCCCCACAGTATTCCGACGTTCTGGGGTTCTTCACTCAGTCAGTAGCCCAAGACTTTCTCTCGGAAATATGTGTGTTGTCTCACCAAACCATCAACTATAACTAGGACAAATCTGGCTATGTGCCATGTGTCGTTACCCTTAATATTAGCTGCGTTGCATGACATCGAGTCAACAACAGGCAAACATGCTAGGCTCTTACGTCTGATACAATCAAAGAGGCTCGGTATGCTATCAGGGCAGAGAATTGTCTGGACCGTATGCCCTGGGAATTCTTATCGAGTATCTGAAGTACCAGTCTAGATTACGGTAAACCCCCAGCACTTCCTATTAGAAGTCGTACCGTGCAACAGGTTCATTCGCTGCGCGAAGGGTTGAGTTAGTATGCCCAGTGTTATCCAGACAGGAGAACCTGGAGTACCGCATGAGATCTGGACGAATACAAACAACCTTGTTTGGCACGATGGCCCTAGCGCCAAGAGCGTGCAACGAGATCTGAGAGGTTACCATCACGGAGATCATTCGAGTGGGTATTGAAGATCTGCTACTGGGGAATGCCATCCGTCAAATGATGTCAGCTGTGGGACGGTATATGACTGGTGATAGCTAGGCATGTGAAAAAGAGCTCACTCGCCATGTATTTAAGTAGTCAACATATAACGTCAAGAACAGCAAGATCAAGCGAACTGTGTACTAGATATCAGGGACATCATGATCGTAGCTTCATCGACGTAGAGAAATGTGAGGTGTTGTATGTGCGGGTACGTGGGATTTCGTACCTATTTACCCCATAGGCTGTTGGACCAATCTAACGATTACCTATTCGCGGGTAACTCTTACACCAAAGAGGCTTGCCGCAAAAGTCCCACGGCAACAAGAGTCTCAAATAAGACGTCTTCTTTCATAAATAGAGGTGCACAAGGTCGGCACAAGTAACCGAATGTTTAAAAACCAGGGGATCACAGGAGCCTTAAGGGGCTTAGATGAAGCCCAATCAGCTTCCCATGAAAGTCCCACCAGAACACAGGTAATAATAGTCTATTCAAAATAGTTAATTGAGAGCTCATATAACTATTACATGATAGGCACCCTAATTGTCACCGCTGGGGATTTCAATGGTGTATCGCCCGGACGCTGCCGTCTAACTGAGGGCATGTGTGCATCAGCAGAATATAATCTTGAGGGAAGTATGATTTGTCTTCATATATTATAGTATATACACAGTTGTCAAGTTGTTCGAAGCCAACAAGGTCGCCGTTACCCCATCATCAAACTGCTCGTTGAGCGGAGGGTGATTGTAGGTAGGTATCACGACACCGACGACACCCAATGATGTTCTCTCACCTAACCTACGCGAACGAAGCCTACCTCGCGGAACGTGGTACCGTGCTAGGTGCGCAGGCGGGAGGAGACCGGGAAGGGGAAGGGGAAGGGCCAGCTGTGTAACTTCGCGAGCGCGCCCCCCTTTTCTCCCTCCTCGAGCCGAGTCTCGGGGAGCAACATCTAGCCTGTCTCGGGCCCATCTACGTACGGGATTAATATCGCTATCCTTTCTCAAGAGCTTCCAGGCATCCCCAGAGGAGCCGACTACCTTTACCGATCCACGCACGGAAGTTGTTGTTGTTGCATGTCAGTAGGTAGTCACAAGCCAGGGGTTACCTACAGGGCTAACTAAGTGCGTACCTGACTGCCCAATTCAGTACCTAGGCATAGCACGGCGCCAGCTCCGGCGCCAGGGACACGGCGGCAGCCATTGGGAAGGGGGACCCCGTCCGGGAGGATGCCGTGCTGCATATGCAGGGACGTCGTGACCCCCCCGCGCCGGGAAGATGCCGGGTAATGCGAAGCAAATATGTGTTGATCTTCTTGGTTTTCCCTATTTGTGACGGCTGGCTGAACTTGACTGACCAGGACTGGCGCTTCAGCTCGAGATCTTCCCCGACCTAGGAATGTGTTGGGGAGCGGGACGGCTCTCGGTTCTGATCTGCCGGCGTGGTGATCGCTCTGAATCTTTTCCCTACTCGGCCTGGATTGCGCGTTCGACATACAAATATGTATGTTGCGTAGCAACGTCGAGGAAGGGGGCAGCCGCTCGTTACATACGTGCGGTGCGGCCGTCTCCCCCCATGGATTGTTACTTGGGGGAGGGAGGAGGAGAAGGAGGGAGTGCTGCGGTCCAGCAGAAACACAGACAGGCAGATGGGTAAGTATGCAGGTAGGTAAGTAAGGAGTCGAAGTGCTGCTACCTAGGTATATCAACACACTATCAGCCTCATATCTTGCTATGCAAGCCAATATCGATCTATAGTTCGGTAGTTGCGGGCATCTAAACTAATTGGGACAGATTCCGATAGGCCCGCGAGGGGATTCGTGCTATCTCTCTCTTCCCACTCGACGAACGAAAAAGACGTCAGCTCCCGTACCGGGGGAGGGATCGGCCCGGGGGGGGGAAGAGGACCAAGAACGCTTTCTCCTACCCTCCTCCTCTCCTCCACCATCCCGGCGTCGGACATATAGTGCTACTTAAACGTTAATACGACCTCCCCCCGTACGGGGGCGGGTTCTTCTGGCTCCGCTCTTCGCTTTCATTGCTCAGCTGACCTTCCTTCCTACCTACATACAAACGCACATACATACATATGTGTCCGTCTGGCTGCAAGGTACTGTTAAGCCGGTTGCCGCGTTTAAGCGGAAGAGTATGTATCGCGTCCCCGGAATGGGGCTTTAATAACCCAGTCGATATTATCCCCTCATGCACGAAGGGTCGGAGCGGTCTCTCTCTGCTGCGACCCTGGACCCTCGACATATTAAACCGGCTACGTGGACGCCCTGTTCGTCGATCGCTGGACGCCGATCGCTGCGATTCTCTCCTCGCCTTGCCGCCGTAGGCGTCGATCCAACATTATGTTGGGAAACATAATCACCGAGGACACATATGCAATGGGGCGTTTCGCAATACTCTTGCCAGCCGCTTTACTCGTCGCCATAGAGTCTGGTGCATTAGCTATCAATGCCGGGTCTCGTGACGTGATGCCGCTTGTGTACAAGAATACAGATCGTAATGATTATTATTTCCCCCTTTCCTCGGTCCGTGGTATCTATCGTCCCGAGTCGAACCTGGCTGAGAACCCTGAAGCTAATCCACCCTTACCCATCCATCTCTCCCTTCTCCCGCAACGTTCCTTGACAAGCTCGAAAATCCCACTAATTACATCATTGAGTAGCCCAACCCTTCCAGAGACAAATATAACCCAATAGCCTCAATGTACGACTTTCTCGGCGTGACAGGCGAAATTGAAACCATCAAAGCCGCGAGACACAACCGCATAGCCATCGCAAACACGTATTTCGGGCTTTTGGACCAAGCCCAAGAAAACGCCGAAGACATACTCCTTCTACGCTTGATTCGCAAAATGTGCGAGGTAGTCGGTGTGTAGTCGGCGCAACGGAAGCAAAGCAAGTTTCATTGTCAGAAATATACGAGGATTAACCGAAACCGCGGGTATCAACAGCCCCGATGTCATCGTCGAAGTCCTAGAGTAGTCCTCATTTACCGACCGCAAACGCCTGCTTGAATCAGTCCCGTAATGTAAGATGAGGTGTCCCCTGACTTCTTGAACTCCGAAGTAACCCCCGAATGGCCTATTCTAGGCATAACACAACCGGTTGAACAGAGACCGACCTGAGCCGGTGTAGATGTAAATACACAATACAAATAAACAGAAAAGAAATGAAGAAGAGGGGGTAAAAAGGCGATAAACCCTCTCGCGTATACTAATACAGAGCCTAATCGTATTATCATTGCATTATCGTCTTCGGTAAGTCGTCGTCTTTCGCTTCTTCGCCTTGACGACCTTCTTGGCAGGGATAGCGTGGGTCCCCTCCGCGGTTGTGGTTGTATTAGCGGGGGATGCAGTAATGCTGTCTTCGTCGACGCCGAGTCCCCTGAGCTCGTCGTCGTCCAGTTCGGTAAGCTCCTCACTAAGGCCCCGAACTGCCTCTCTCCCCGGCCAGTGTTCCTGCACGGCCGATGTACCTTCAGGCTCGAAGTCCTGCAAGTACCATACGACGCCACCTTCTGTGAGCGCGTCGGCTGGCTGTCTCCCCAAGCTACCATTTGACTGAGGAGGCGTAGGAGGCCCGGGTTGCGACGACGGTGCGGAAGTGACGTATCCATTAGTAGCCGGAGGCGTATTCAATGATTGCACGCCGTTGACCGACGGAGCCTCCGACTTAGTCTCGGCCAATAACTGTTCTTGGTTGGCAGTAGAATTAGTGGGTGCTTCGGTCTTATTCTCGATTCCAAGGTCAGACATCTTGACCTCAATGTTGCCGTCGCCGGCCGCATTTTCGTCCTCGGCACCAGCTTCCGTCATGGCGACGTCGCCCTGGTCCTCTGTGGTGGCATGGCCATCAGCCTGTCCACCAACTGTTATTTCTGCAGCCGATGAGTCGACCATGATGACGTCCTGGCTCTGTTCGGCTTCGGCGTTTTCGTGGTTAATGTTCTTCTGGCGCAATTCAAGGCTGGCTTCAATCATGCTCTCTAGTTCTTGTTTGAGGGCCTCAAACGGCCTATAGGTGACGTCGGCCTCAAGACGCAACGCGGTTTCTAATTGCGGTTGAACTGATTTCAAAATCCTCTTTCCAAGCCTCTTTCTATCCCGGTAGTCGGAAAAGTCATTCTTCGATGATACGGGGATTTGCCCGACAGTTTGCTGTGTTTCAAACTGCTGCTTCGGCTCAGTGTTGATGCCGGCGTGGATGACATCGCACAGATCATGAGAGAAGGTTAGAGTTGTGGTGTAATAGCGCTCATCGATCCTGCCTGATAGCTTAAGAAGACCTTCGTGGAACAGGTTCTTATCCAGCCTGTGAAAAGTGGACAGTTAGCTTGCGGGAAAGGAAACTGAGGCTGCAAGTGAACTTACATGATGGCTTTCTCTACTATCGGCGGTAGCATCTTGTGAATAGGAAAGTAGCACGTATCAACAAACTCTTGCTCCAGCTCGGCAGCCTCCAGCTTGCTTTGCTCTCTCATCACAACTTCCTGCGACATAACTCTGAGTTGTTCGAGGTCTTTGATGAGCACCTGGGCGAATTCGATCCTTCGCGACAGACGGGCCTTCCCAACGGGACCCATAGCCGCAAAGTTGCGTCGAGAAAGCTCCATCGAGGAGAATGTCTCCATCTGAAGTTGAAGACGCTTGAGAAGGGCGGCACCACGGCGCATCTCCCGTTTCAACGTCCAGTAGCGGCACGCGTCACTCACAAACTCCCTACGTTTGAGGAAATTGAAGCGTTGTAGTGATGCCTCGACAATCTCAAAAACGGCTTGAGGAATAACAGGGGCTCCCGAGGGAAGTTTCCATATCGCCTTCCCCGGCTGTCCCTTCTTGTCGCCAAGGACCGCCGACAACTTAGCCCCGGTCATTTGAGACTCGTCAGGAGGGTGTTCAGTGATGGCATTCCGATGTGATGCTGCGATGGACATGGCTTTCGCCTGGCTGTTAGCCCAGATACGATCCCGCATCGTCTTCTTGTAGAACTTCTTGGCTCGCTTCGTAGCTCGAGTGACATCATTCTCCTTCGCATATTCGGAGGGACAATGCTTATCGCACAACGCCTTAAGATTTGTGCTGCCATCGAGAACGTCCAACGCGCCCGAGCTGTTCTTCATCTTCAAGAACAAACGGGCACGGCGAGCACAGGTCACATGGAAGGCCTGGTAGCATGCCTTGTTGCCGCACTGTATGCAGGCACCCATCTGCTGGTTGCAGATGTAACAAGTCAGCTTCCAGCGGCTCTTCGGGACCTTCTCCACGTCCATAACCGGCTCCATAAATGTATGGTTGCCAAGAGTAACCTCGGGAATCCACATGGCGCAGAGAAGATGCGCCCATTTTGAGGAATTGGTCTGCTTGAAAGCACCGTCGGAATTAGGACAGAAGATGCAGGTCTGGGCAGCGATGTTAGTAAGATGGTAATCACTGGAACAGGGCGGGACTAGAGGGACTGACCGGGATACCACGTCCAATCAGCTGGCATTTTCGACACAACCATTGGCCCTCCGGAATAAATGGAACGCCATAACACTCCTGGTGGACCGCAAGATCGCATCCGTCACAAAAAACAATTGCGTTCGTGTTCTCGCAGTCGCCATCGTCGCAAATGGCGCACTTACTATCCTGCTCCTCTCCAGCCTGCGGCTCGCCATTAACCGCAGCAGCAGAGCTGGATCGTGGGCGATGAGTCTGCGGGGGTTTCGGGTTGGGTTTTGGTATTTTCTTCTCCAAAGCATGCCACTCCTTCTCAATCTTAGTGATGGTGATTTCGAAGACCTCGCGCGTGATGGGATTCCAACCCTGAGATTTCCGGTGCGCGTTATAGGCCTCCAACCACATATCATCCTGCTCGTCCATGTCATATTCGACACGGCCTAAAATATTGGCAGGCTGAGGCACGGCTTCTCCATCAGCCTTCGAAGCAGCGATATGTTCAGCCTCTTCTTCCACGTTGGCGTCGCTTGCCTTGATTAGCATTCTATCAGGGCGAATGAAGTTGTCGCTCTCCTGGTATCCGACATTCATCATAGCCTTGTCAACATATCGGGCTTGGCCGAATGTCTTGCTCTCAAAAAGCAAAATACGATCGGTTTTGCGGTATGAAGGTTGCTTCAAGTCAAGCTTTTCCTTGGTATTTTGGCCTTGTATAGGCAGTGGCGTTGGGGTGTTTGGTACCGCATTCTGCTCTCCACGAGTTGCATATAGGGAGTCTCGCGGTTGTCGGGCAGCACGCCTTCTCGATGGAGTTACAGCCAGAGTTCCAAAAGATGTGGTTGGCGCGCCATTTGCTGTGGAATTTGGTGCATTTGAGAAAGATCCAGAGGCGGTATCTGTATTTTTTGACGGGCTGCCATTTTCATGGTTATCTGCACCGGCGGTTCGGACTGGAGGAGTTCCCGGTATGGACTTTGCGGTTCCATCTACATCTTCGGCGTGGAATAGCATGAACTGGCCATCAATATCAAGGTTGGGGTGGAATTCCTCCCAGCCGCGTTCTTCTCTAGGTTTGTACCCTTCGCTTTGGACGACAGCTGCAGCCACAGCTGCGGCGGAACTTATTTGCATCTCGTCGTCTGCGTCGGCTTGGGTGGCCGTTCGGGTACGGGTGCTGCGTTCACGTCGGGGATAAACGGAGGGGGAGGAAGCCGCACCGTTAGACAAACTGTGCCGCACCCTAGAGCGGCCGGTGGTCGCAACGGCCAGTTCACCATCGTCACTACCATTTTTATCAATAAATCTTCCTCCACCTCCAGGGCCACCAGGAACATATCGTCGTCGCTTCAAAGGAGGCTCGGTAGCAGCCACGATGCTGCTGTCTCTAGCGCGTCGCACTGTGCCCATGTTCCCTTTGGGGCGACCGCGTGGACGTGCTAGAGCGGCTTGGCGGGGAGTTCTCGGGCTTGGTGCCATTTCGATAAGAGATTGTAGAGCACGACGCTGAAGCCGTGAGGATGGTTAGAGGTTCCTAATCAGCGCGTCGCAAGGAGGAGGCGAGGGGGACTTGGCATCGGTTGGGATCGGCAAACAAGCATTGGTAGAGTGTCACTCAGTGTTTATAAGCAATTCACAGGGCTTTAGAGGGGTTTCGCAGAGGTTTCACCGGGTGAAAATGGCAAGAGGGATGATGGGAGTTGAGGGAAGGTCGTCGTGTGAAGGCAAAATGTAGCCAGAACGCGCTGGTGAAGTTGGTTGGAGACGTTGGGTCTAGGCCTGAAAGGGTAAAGTGTGGCGCGCCACACTTACGTAAGCCTCGTCGCATTGTGCTCTCCACCCCCACTAGCTGCAAGTCCCCGTGCTTTTCACCCGGGCAATTGGAACCTCTGACATCTGATGAATTCAACTATTTCCACCAATGGACCATGCAGATGAGTTCGAAGCCGTCGCCAATACTGACGATCTAGGGAATTGCTGCGACTGTGCTTCAATTACGTCAAGCGTCTCTTTTCGTACTCGTTACTTCCAATGTTTACGGAGAGGGGAAAAAGACTGCTGGTTCTGATACCAAGGCAATGGAAGGCATGCGTGTGTATGTGTGTGTGTGTATGTCTGCATGGTATGACGTCTCTCTCTATCCTTTTGCGCGCCAATCAAAGCTGTGGTCATTCTTAGGGTGGCCGGCGGGGTCTCGCACACAGAGGACCAAAGTCCAAGATCCAAGGGTCACTCTCGAGTTCCTAGATTCAGCCCTACAGCTCACCAGTTTCGGCTGCTAATCCGGTAGCGCCCATTGTCTCGAAAAAGCTCCAATCGTCACGTCGATCCGGACCCTCCTCTTATCACGATACAGAGCATGGCCCCCATTTTCTCTAGTTTGACACCATTGAAACGGCATGGTTCCGGCTGCATCTCTCCGTCTAGCTCTCCATCTCCGATTGCTTCATGGCCACTGAGTTTATTTGCTCTACTCCAACCAGGATCAACCTCGACCGTGGATATATTGCAATTACGGTCCAATCTGGCCAACACTTGAGACCCAGCCGGCAGCCAGTACCTACATCCAATTATTATCACGATAGAACCACGGTAGCGATCCCTCTAGCTTTCAATTCCATATGTGTATTGATACCGGTTTCCTTTTCGGATGACGCATCACTCCCGTGGGATATATCAGACGTCACGATTGCAGCGCTGTCTCTTATCACATCTAATCACTAGCTCTCCTACCTCTCGAGCTAACAACACAATATCGTCGTATTTTTTCTGTGTATGTACGTTCGGGCATCGTCGTCCCACGGCACCAGGGTCGAAACCCCTATATCCTATACCTGGTGCACGAGACACAATTAAATAGATGGGTATCGAGTCAGCCCCACTGAACTCCTGCAAAATCGACTCTAGCAGTGATACCTGACTCGAAACTAGTAGCCTGGTCATCCATTCTGGGGATGGAGGGAGTCATTCTACCTGCTTCAATATGTGCGCGTGACTCCTATGCCCTATAGATTGCAAGAGACACACGTCTTGTACATAACCAGCCTTCTTCTCAGGTCGTGTCCGTATGAAACAAAGATTCCAATATGACTCCCGACTGTTACAATAGGAGTAGCTTCATTGCTGAGTGGATAATTACTAAACTCCACGGTCCTACGAAGGAGCTCAGTTCAGCGACAACACGAACGGTGATGTACTAGAGGTGCAAGTGCTCCTTTCGATGGAATAAAAGAATCTAACGAAATTTTCGAGGCATTGAAGACACACCATACAGATTTAGCGGCACATGTAAATAAAATGCTGTGTTGCGCATGCCAATGCTCAGTGGCTATTGTCCTTCAAAACTTGGTAGATTGCAAGTTTTTCAACCCACACTGCATTGCATGACTTGGCGCATGAATACTGAACAGCTCACGCCCTTCACTGACCTTGAACACTAGCCATCCTATCCAGCAGCGATGCATGACAGCTTACCTGGAAGCAATACGTACCTGGCTGTTGCTTCTCAGAACCTGTCATTAACCCACGGCCTGCCAGGTTCATAGCACAATTCTCGGGACAGAATATATATCACGGTCTGTGTGGCCCAAAAAGAAAACCACGAATAAAACGATCGGCTGTGTGTGACCGGCGCCCCGACTATCTCAACCTCGATTTCGAATGCCCGGGGTCGAGGTCTTGTCATACTAAATCAATAGCTCTCCTGCCCTCATGACCAGTAAATTTTCGCCTTCGGTTTTCTATCGTTGAAATCCGTCCAGCACTATGCGGGAAACAAAGAAACAGGAGTGGCAGGCTATGTCCACTGGCTACTCCAACGTCACTCTCTGGGATTGGTCAGACCTTAACACCACCATCATTTTCCATGATCCGTACCCCGAGATCCAAATACGTGTTGGTGAGTCCACTCGCAGCGTCAGCAGCGGCGACCTCCCCTTCCACCTGTCTCTGGCTACGGTCTGTTCCGCCAGACAGATATGTGCCTCAGAAATTCCCTCTCCGTATCGCATCACGGGCACGGGATAGGTTGTTAGCATAGCAAGCGACCAATACAATAATACCCTTTGAGTCGTGGCCCACGACGTGGTATAACAAGAGCTATGGATCTTATTCCTAACCGCATATAATCTTTACCTACGAAGGGCCATCCTTGCAGTACCATGCGCATCAATTCGGCCATAGCTTCCTGTAACGAGGCATTTGACAGGAGCGGCTTTGGTTACACGTATCCCGGAATCGGTACCTCATATTCGGTAGATTATTTTGGTGAAGCCTTGGGCTACATCCATCAATACTCGCCGAGGGAAAGGGTAGGAGGAGTTCGGGATGAGAAGGCTCCAGACCACTCGGGTCATGGATCTGTTAAGGGCCAAGGTACACCAACCTAGCTTTTGGGCTCGAGCGATTTTACGGACCACTAGAGAAGTCAAGGAACCCTCTGACTCTTTCCCAAAACATTACCTTTTGGGCCTTGATCTATCGCCTAGCACATCACCCATCGACGGGAATTCTTCCTTGTCTTATTAGTCGATCACTCTACGCCATCTAGGGAGTTGGTGGTATCCGTTACTCCACCTTGGCATTCGCTCCTTTCCAGCCGGGCGGCTAGATCTCAGCTACAGCATCCAGGTCAGTATATGCCTTCTCAGACAACCGATAATACTTGAGACGTAATTCAGGGTTCTCTTGACTCCCAAATACGCTCTTCCCTCATGGGCCAAGACAAGAAGAGTAGAAAATGGCACTGGGTTCTGCTCACAGGGGCTTCCGACTCCAATACAGAATCAGTTACGAACTCCGTAACGATAGCGAACCAAAACGGCGACGGGAATCACGTTGAGGTTATTTTGCTACGTCACTCAAGCTATCAAAATAAGTAAAGTCGTCTACGCTTGCTGATGTGCATAGCTTCAATCTCCTAACCGACGGTGGCGCGAGTAAAATTATGTCATCGATAATAATGGATTCTCTCCCGGTGATGATCGTGGTACTCGTCCTTACAGCGTAAGGTTTGGGAGCATATTCCTGTGATAATCTCCCAGGTGCGCATAATCGAACTTCCTTCATCTTGTTCGAGGCACCAACATGCATGTTTTTCGCGACGTCCACTTGATCCCTCCAACCATCAGCCTCTGCTTCAGGTTGCAGATCATTCGTCTCTGGAAAGAGAAACGGCAACACTTCTGTGGTAGCGATGACGAGCATCACATACCCGCCAGCCCCATCTCCGCTTCTCCTACTTGACCTTACAAGCGCTTTCTTACAGACGTGCTCAAGTATTATCGAGTTACTGTAGTCCTATTCTCAAGACAAGGTTTTTATTGAGTTTAAGTTGTTCAATTCAACCTTGATGCCGAAGGGTAGTATTATTCCTAGAACTAATGCCAGATAGCAGACAGCTCCAACAGAAAAGGAGCATTTGTCTTAGAGCTTCTGAAATATTCGATGCGGTGATCGAACAGTTTATTCATCCTAAGACAATTGTAAAAAGGCGCCAACGCCCGTTCATAACCTACTTCCCACAGGTGACTGTGTTATGCATAAGACCAAAACTACTAACCTGAGGCTACTCAGGTACGACACAATAGTTGTTGGACATACATGGCCCGCGCTGAGGCATGAATGCTAGTTCATATGTATATAACCCCCTGGTATATCGGTCTTTCCGCTGACGTATGCGAGAGAGTCCACCAGGTATAACATTCATCAAGAGACATTCTCAATGTATAAGCTCAAGAGAAAACAAGACACCAGAGAAGTCCTCTTTTCTTTTCTTCCTTCTTCTTTTCCCTTTCTTCTTTCGTGTTCTTGTATTCGTGCTAACAAAGAAAAGAGAAGGAAACTTGAGGGCAGACTCGGATCATATTGATTAGCAGATTTGGGTTACGTGGTGTCGCCTCTACGCCTTGTGCCAACCTCCGACTGCCAACGTCATAGCTACAAGAACTACCAGCAAATAATCTTTTCGTTTGGTAAGAATGTATCTTGTTAGAGGCTAGCAAAGCTAACGAGGTCGAGCATGGCTATTGACAATCGACGAATTCGGGCTTGAGCCACGCAACGGTGGTGGACCTTCGAGTCCCAAGTACATAGGGACAGCGGCCTTCCATGGTCTTCGTCGTCCAAAATTACGGATGTATTAGAGAATACCAGCAACCCATCATATCACGACTGTCACAGCTGCATGCTTTCTAGTTCATGATTGCAAAGCGAGATGGAAATGCATGCATTTTTTCATGAGCCGCCCTCTCTGTGAGGGAAGTGATCCACTCTCTCTACCCTGGGCCGCCGGCGTCACCCCTTAAAACCCCTACGCAAATGCAGAATAGATGCAATAGCCATATCGTATGATGCCATGACCAAGAGAAGAATAAAAGGAATCGTGAGCAACAGGAACAAAAAGCCAAGATCATCCGAAAAACTTCTTTGAACGCGACCAAAAAACGCCATTCCTTGCCTGAAAACATGGACATGAATATAGGATCAGGCATAGGCCTTAGCTATGCCATCATTCTCTTCTTTGCTCCAACTGGAGTCTTCGATCTAAAACGTCTCGCTCTTGAAAAATATATTTCTTTGCAAGTCAACCTACGTTCCATCGTCGTTCCAATAAAATGTGCGAGAAAATAGGCCTCTCTCCTCGCTGCATGATTCCGTGACCGAAATACCAAATACAAAATTGGCAGGAGGGGTATAGAGTAACAATGGACTATGTAAAACACGACGAGCCCCCCCCCCTTCGAACGCCTGGACGCTATGCTCCTCGTGACATCACACATGACAAAAACTGACAATGCAAAGATGGGGGGAATGGTATACCGAGAAGCCAACAACATAAAGGGGTATGGGATAGTATTATCAGAAAAAGGCGGCTTGAAGACGGAGGGGGATAGGGGAGTTGTCTAAGCGTTTAATCTGATCAACCACTGTGAATCACTGGCGCACTGGGTGTGCAGGGGGTCGTAGAGCTTGGCCGTATTGTAGAGGCAGGGCTGATGTCCGTGGGCCGGGGTGATTCCCAACTCTCTTCATTGAGAACGCTCAGATAGCCGTTGCCAACTTTGTCTCGTAATGCTTCGATCTTCTGTCGGTACATCTCACCACTAATATTCCAGTCTTGCCCTTCCTTCCACGAGTCCGGTGTTGTGGAAGGGGGCAGGATGGTAGTAGTCTCGAAGCGTGGTACCTCAAGTGGGTTCTGCTCATCGGCCAACTTTGTTTCAGATAGTACCGTGGTCGAGAGGTTCTGCGTCCCAGGAGAATGAGATATGCGGTAATTGTTCTCTAGATCACATGTGCCAGCATCCGTGTCAGCAACAATCTCTTCGACGTTGATCAGCTGTGGCACAGCGCCGTTAACACGATCATTAGTAGCAAGATCGACTATCCTGCGTTTGGGCGTCCGCCGACGCTTAGTTGAGCTCGTGTTGACCTCGCTAGCTACTGCCTTAGGAGTGGGACGGACTGGTCGTTCCTTGCGTAAAACGGTGTGTTCCTTTTGTGTTTCGTAGACAATGGCTGGCTTGCTGACGTCTACGGCACGCACTTCCGGGACAGGAGGCTTCACCACAGGAACGGCGGCGGGTATGGCGACGCGTTCTACAAGGTATCTTCTTTCAGAGTAACTTGGGCCTGACCCGTCAATGATAATGTCTTCGGTGAACCCTGGCGTATTACGGAAAAGGTTGAATATGGTGATGCGGTAATCACGGTGAGTTCGCGTGAAAGGATTGCCTTCGACGTAGACCTCGTGAAGATCTGGGATTCCAGTCAGGCGAACTACCTCCATCGGATCTGTCAGACGGTTGTCCCTGAGATCCAGTCTTTCCAGTGGATACAGCTTCTCGATACCGGCAATGGACTGAAGGCGGTTGGCACGGAGGTTTAGGGCACTGATAGCAGGTAAGGGGTTGCGGAGTAAGGAATGCAGAGAATCAATCATGCAATGCGAGAGGTTGAGAGCACGGAGTGCGGTGAGGGTTGCCAAACTATCGGGAATCTGGGTGAAGAGGTTTGTTGAGAGGTCTAAGGAGGCCAAGGTGTCGGCTAAAGGGGTAAGACTGGTAGCCGGCATTGCTGTCAGTGAATTATCTGCTAAGCTCAGATGCCTCAAGAATCGCCATTTGGTGGTGGGTAGGACACCCATGGCAAGAAGGTTAGAAGTGCTAGACCGCGGGTTATGCCATGAATCGGATAAACTCGAATGCGAGCTCCCAGAGCCAGAGCGTTTTACTTTATGCGAGCCCCTCGGAGTTGTTGTGTGGTGGCGAGAGCTGATAGGACGGATGGGCGAATGACTCCTGGGTCGTCCGGATCGGCCAGAGATCGGCTGGTCCGTCTCGATCCTGGGTACTGAAGGACGACGGCTGTTGTGTACCGACGTACTGACTACAGATTCATTGCTCATCGACCCTACATGCACGTCTCCGGCCGAATTTCGGCGCCCAGGAGATTCTGACACGGAACTCTGTTTGTTCAGTTCAGCGTAAGGTATTATAGGGCTTCGCCTCATATTCGATGCATGTGCGTAGGATCCTGTAGGTGAAGATTGCTGTTTTGATGATCGACGTCGTCGTTTGTCCATGTCATCCAGGACTATGTCAATAAGTATGTCTGCTGGATCTTCGATGTTGGCACGTCTGATGACGAGTGATCGAATCTGGTCTGCCACACGGTCCCAGCCAAAGAACTGTCTGAAGTCAATTCCGTTGATCTCTAAGGATTGCAAATTCTTGAAGATGTACAGCGGAACGGCCGAATCGAAAGGAAACTCTTCGTAACCACTTATCAGCTTCGTCCGCCAATCTGGTGCGAGTCGGAGGCACGGTATCTTGGTAAATGCAGAATAGAGATATTTGAGATCGGCGTGGACAGCAGCTTTTTGCCTCTCATTCCGGGCAGCAGTGATACTCGACCCGATTCCGAAACTGGACCATAAGGCAGACATCCCCGTCATCACACTTCGGATACTGGACACGGAACGTATCGATACCACGTCAGAGCTACGGCTCTTCGTTCGCTGCGAAGAACTTAAGAAAGATACGTAGTTGGCCGAGGTAGATGTGTCGTGTAAGTTTTCCAGACGTACTTTCATCGGTCCAACGTTTATACCCAGCTCTTCAAAGCGAGATAGCAGATAGAACAGATGGTGCGGCGTGAGACTCATCCTTTCCGGCTTAATGTTATTCGATGCGAAATTGAACGATCCGAGCGATAGCGCAGACGCTAAAGCACCGGAAGTAGACGAGGACGTCGCGGGACGTTCAGGTAACGTTGTCGACGACGCCAACTGAATGGAGGACACGCTCTGACTGGCACCATGCCTCGGGCCAGATTGCCTCTTGGATTGCAAAGCGCTGGCCAGCGACTTTTCGTGTGCGCGCACGTAGGCGGCCACACGCTTCAGAACATCAGCTCCCGTTCCATAAGCAGATGGGGTTGTAGCATCCATACCTTGATATATATCTCCCCGTCTTCTGAATCCATCTTGATCGCTAGGAATGCATGGAGGTCGGTTTCCGGGATGACGTGGGAGGCAACTCGGTTTGGAACACTTCACAGAACGGCCGCAAATCCTCACAGGACAGGTTGTTCGGCTCGACTGTAGTTGTAGTTTATCGTGATGCCTGTATTCGGCTTAATGACCCAGCAAGTCTGCGGATACATGTGTTAGTACTATCCAGTCAAACTCGGCTCCGTTGTCAGGGTTTGAAAAGCCCATCTACAAGGTATAGAGTGATATGGCGAGTAGAGGGTAAGGATGCTAGGTGGATGGTGGAGTAGGTAAGAAGAAGTATCGTTAGTGCTCATCATTTGCAAAGACCAAGATCCCGCATCGTCATAATTAATTTTATACATCCATTTTCCGAACCAACAAGTGACAATGAAGCCACTTTCACAGGAGCAAACAAAAGGAACATGCAATCATAGACAATAACACACATAGGCGGGCAGCGTCAGAGGGCAGGATAACAATGCGCTTTGCTCAAAGGACATACGTGTCACGGGACCAGCAGAATACAAAGCAGGATGGTTGGCAGAAGGCAGGTTGGGTTGGGATGTGAGGAATGGACTGAACGTAACCACGGTGACAGGACAGGAGGGTGTTGGAGTTGGGGTTAGGGGATTTGTTTGGAGGTTGTTTGGACGTACGTACCTCTCTTGTTTTCGCCCTTCTCGCCACGAGACAGCAGCGAAGTTGTCTCGGGAGTGCGCAAAGCACACGCAGAGCACACCTGCAGGGGGGGTGTTGAAGCTGAGAGAGCGCTGGAGGGCTAGAGCGAGGAAAAGGACGGCGACGAGGTTGATCTCCGAATCCTCAAATTTTCAGCACTGGCACCCGGGACGAAGGGGTGGTAGTAGACGATTGGAAGGACAACGGGAGGCTGCGCGGCGGCGAGTTGGGGGAGGCAGAGAGGAATTATACCAAATAAAACTGGTCAATGGGCCGCTCAACTCGCCGGAGGCCCCATTGTACCCACATGCAAAATGCCAAGCGTACAGAAGTGGTGTGGTGGCCTGGGTGGCAGGGTGGGTAGGTGACTGCTAGGGTTGGCTCGGTCAAGTGTGGATACGCTGTGTCCACCTGGACAAGCGATATGGGGCAAATTGAGATAGCTGGTATCGGTACCGCCATATGGGAATCTGCCTTTTTACAGCGGAGTTGCAGCGCCCTTCCAGCGACCGCCAGGCCCTGCCACAGCGGCCTACAACCCCGCCATCCCACTATAACCCGCGCTATCGTCCTTCTCCCAGGCCTGCCCTATGTTCCGTAACCTCTCCTCGAGGTGGACGCGGCTCAGACAAGATGGGCGGCAAAGCGTCAGATGGGCATTTCTGGACCAGACCCTTTTGGCTAACCAATCACTTGATCTGATCAGCCACGAGTCGCAGCCAATAATGGAGTCGCGTGTCAGTTGCTTGCACCTTTCCAGCAGCACTTGCAGGCGCTGTCTCTCTGTACTGTACTGTACTCGTAGGCATTAAGATATCCATGGATGTATGGGAAGGTATTTAGTAGGTATCCGTATTCCTTGGGTATGCAGCTATCTACATGTACATGTGTCTTCGGGGGACAGACTGACAGACTGACAGACTGCCTAAAACACGCAGGGGGACACCGTTCGAGAATAGGTATCGATCAACTGCGGATGTTGACATTCACTCGGAATCGCCAATCGGCATTTTCAAAGAGTTTCGAGGGCATCCGCTCTATACGAACTGTAATGCTTTAACTCGTCACCGTTCTATGGAAATACCCGTACGTCGACTTGGGCATAGAAACTCGAGGAGCCTTTGGTGCCCAGCAACCAAAGCGCAGGTATGGGGAACGGGGATCCATGTCTAGAACTTGGTCAAGGATGCAAATATGGGACCATGTCAATATCGAACTTGCAGGTTTCCATTGGCGAGGGTGCGGTCCATTCAGGCCTGCCCCTCATCGCAATGCAATTTGGCCTCCGACTTCAGCGTGCCACGATACCTAGCTTTGCTGCACGACAGGCTGCGTCGAACTGGACTTCGCAGCTCGGAAAGGGGACAAACAATACCTATAGGACTTACACTTACTTACGAGGGACGCGAATGTCGAACGCGAACGCCCGTCCAAGTCACAGCCCAGCAGGGCCACACTTGTCGACGATTCAGGTTAGCGCTTAAGAATTCCTAATATTCCGGGTCCATGTCGACAATGGGTTGATCTTATCGGTTCTCATGACCGTGGATCACCCGGGTCGGAGGCTCGAAGTCAATGCAATGCGGTACGGTACGGTTGCAGCACTTTTTTGCTTCACGGTCGTTTGTTTTCTGGTGGTTCGAGTCGCCCTCCGAGCCGGACATTACAGGCGCTATCGTGAAAGCCGTGCGCCGCAGCTAAGTGGTCCGTCGCAAATTATTATTGAACAAAGCCGTGAGCTATGGCGTCGTCATTTAAGTCTGTGTTTCCTCGCCAGGTAACCCTTTCCTAATATAGTGGGGATCGGGATTTTGTCCAATACATGTACCAAAGAATAAGGGTCCAGCCGGGACCCTGGTCGCTTTCCTTCATCTCACATCCTCATCAACGCAGCACAATTTTGCAGGATCTGATCGTCTTTACTAGGTACTAGTCGAACGTACGTAGTATCGCTCGAGGTCGTTAAGTTGAGGAACGGCCAAAGTCTGTGCGTCAAAGTCACACAAACACAACTGACTTACATGGATAGTACACATCCTCCCCTTTGCCTTACATAGGTAGCTGGGTAGATAGTACTACATAGTACATATATCGCGACGATACGGCCCATTATATTGGGTAACGCTATCTAGCAGCAGAGTTTCTATTGAAATGTAGAAACATACGGAGTTACAGAGCCACTGATAAGAGGCGAACTGAACACGTTTGTAGTCCCCACCGTCTGTCTATCCCGAAGTGTCCTAAGACTTGGTTAGTTTTAGGCATGCCATTCACTAGCCCTCGCTTCTGTCTTATTAGCCGATCCATCTACTATATTTGTCTATAAAAGCCACCCCGATATACTCCCCGATGTATATCATCGCTGTCCGCTCGATCGACCCGCCATCGGTATCTACGACGGTCTTTTTTGCTTTCGTAGCCGCCTCAGACGACGGCCCGGTCGAGTGCCTGGCCATCGGGACCAGAATATTACGTACCTACCGCATCGCCAGCACTTGTTCATCGATGTCAGGCCGGACCCCGAGAGGACCCTGGGAACATGTGTTCTTCCCGGAATCTGGGCGTACCTAAACGATGTCATGGGCCCCACAAAGCGAAAGCTTCGACAGGTGTGATTGGGAATATATCAACTTCATTCCTAGGCGCTCATAGGTGTAGAGCGCATGGAACGAATGTCATCTTGCTTCGACGCACCCCAACGACGCCTGTCGACCCCACTTAACACGCTGCGCCCATGATCACCACTGTAAACCATCTCTTTCATCGTGTTTCAGAAATTGGGAATGGCCTTTACTATGTAAGACCGTTGGGGTGGCATTACCCACTTATACTATAAAGGTTGCCAACGAGAACTGCGAGAGAGGGGGTAAATCACTGCCGAGACTGATTGTCATCATCTCGTTGAAAAGGGTTGATAATCATCCCCTAACGACACACTTAGAACGTCCCCCGCTGTCTATCAACTTGTTCGCTCTTGGCAATGATGTTCAGTGAGCAGACGGGGCCCGACTCAGACGGGGCCCAACTTCTTCATGTTTGTGCAGAATACTCGTAGATAGTACAGTCTGTCGTGCCGCTGGTACCGTTAGTAGTACGACATGACTTTGCCAATAGGGGGAGGTCAGAGGGCCATCAGGCAATTGATAGCCCGTCCTGTCCGTCGATGCGGCGCCTATTAGGTACTAGATAGGTAGCACAGTGATGGCCATACGTCTCTATCAAGTCTGTCTCACTCGAGCGACCCCAGGCGACACGCGGAATCCCGCAGCTAGGCCATCACAAGTGTGACGGCGGCGACTACTACTTAGTCCTACATAGGTCTGGCTTTTTCACAACGGCTTCTGTTCTACGAGGCTTACTCAACCTGTGTCTCGGCAACCTCAGTCAGTGTATTAGCGCCCACGATTCGCCATATCCTAGCGGGCGCACATAACCTGACTGACAGCACCCGCACGACGACACGCAGCGTCGAGCCGTCACACCGCTCTCAAACGTGCTCAAGAGGGATTGCGAATTTTGTTTAATCTACACCGCTCCACTTGAGAAGAAGTTGACATGATGCTGTGCCTCGTGCTTAACATGGAGTCGCCGGCCGCAGTGCACTTTAGTTACACACCAAACCACGCCCACATGGTAAAGATATATATATTCAATTGGTCTTGACTCGTAGTACCTAGACTACGCGTACTCGAGTGTTTTACATAGGCAAGCCATCGTAGTTAGCTCAATTCCTTAGACGGTACTAGCTGAAACCCTGTATGCGGAGACGACTTCACTAACTTACATAGTCCAACTAGGTACATGCCAGGCTATCCCCATCAGTCTGTTTGCAAATGGAGACTGGGTATACGTGTATTAACGTACGTAGCTCGTAAAGGCAATAGCAACCACCAGCCGTTCCCTCTGGGATGGAGGCACGTCGACGATGCATTTGAAGATGGGGAAGAGAAAGTGCCGGAAAGCCGTGGACGATGCAAATACTACGGAGTATGGCGAGTTTTCTCTATCAAAGCCCGACATGATGCCGACCAGTAGCAGGTCTCCGAGGCTGACAACTCCGGGGCTGGCGGGGTGGGCAGACAAGCCTGGGAGAAGTTGTAGGAGCGGTAGTACATACATATAGGAGTAGATAACGCCGGCCAAGACTCGAAGAATAAGTCGTGATTGGCCAGCCTTCTCCAAGACCCCATGGCGGAAGTCCTAAAACGGCAATGTTGGCAACTGGGCTGTTGTACTGCCGCCCACATGAGCTCGCATTCATTTGCGGGTCGATGAGTGCTGTGTAGGTAGAATGTTCTTATCTTCTACGCATACTACAGACTGCAGCTTGACGCCGGAGGATAGCAGGTAGGTTTGCTTCCATTGCAGTCCGTCGATGTGCATCGAGCATTCGATGGCCGCGACGCTGCAGCAGTCACGTCAAGGAAGTCCCGGACTGACTGAGCTGGCTCGAAAAGGCGAGGCGATGCACGACAGCTTTGCCTCGATTTGTCGACGACTAGACTACGATTGGTCTCGCGTTACCTAAGGTATGACGTCCAGCGCGCAGCCCCGACAGCAAGGCGACTGCTACAGCGCACCGGATCGTAGATGTAGGGAGGATTACTATGCCTGATGTCCTGCTGGATTGGATCGACGGCGGCACTTATGATACCATTGACGCTGCATACAAGTACAAAATGTCCGGGCAGCCGGGTTAGAGATGGGGTGGGAGTGTGCGGGTGCCAAATACTTGTGTGTATCTGATCTTATCCTGGCGCTACCTGCGGCTGTCATGCAATTTTCGAGCAGCCACGGACCACCCTCAACCGCGATCGAGGAGAAGCATCTGCACTTTTACGTCGTTCAACCCACAAAAAGATTGAGTTGCCTGGGCCCCTGGTCATCCCAAGTCTCCCGAATCTTGAACCTAAGCCTACACGAGTTAGGAACGTCGACGATGCTTCCCAACCCCTCCACCCCTCCACCCCTCATCCCTCCATGCCCCCCCTCCTCCATTCCGATGCGAATTCGCAAAACCCACCTTGACGGCCAAGAGAGACGAAAAAGACGGCCCCGCGACTCGGGAGACGTCGTCTCACAATAGAATTGCTTAATTTGTCTCCTCTCTTGTTCAGTGACTCGCCGGTTCGCCGGTTCGATACTCACCGCCTCGGTCGGGCGTTGTCGGCGTGGAAAGGAGTTGGAAATCCCTTCCCCGGCTTGCATATATAGCCATGTCTCGCGCTGCCTTTTGCGCCTCGCTCTAGCTGCCTATCTAGTTCGACGGATTGAGATACAGTGTGCTCGACTAGGATGTAGTGGCGGCGATGGTCCCTTTCTCAGACGATAAACTGTTGGAGCTGCTCCTTCTCGCCGTGCCACTGCAGATGTGTCTTGCGGTGAAGGCGTGTGAGACCTTGTCCAGTCGCCAGCTTATTGGCGGTGGTGATAGCAGGAGGGTTGCTTCGAGAGACCAATCCCTGTCGAGTGATAGCCGTCCAATCCCTTCGCACATGTCGGCTAATGGCGAATGAGGCAAGCCATGACAAGTGAGGGGCAGACGCGAAGTTGCAAGGATCCGAAATTAGATCTGGGCTTCGATCGTGTGGGGGAAACATCTCGAGACCGTTCTATGGTGAACACCGCATGCACGGCTGACTGCACGCAATGTCGATTTAGATTTCCTTGTTGCCCTTGTAATGCGGGCGACATGGACGACGACGTACAGGCTCATGACCTACCGTCCAATTGTGACGCAACTTTATAGGCGTCGTGCTGGACCTCGCCTAGCGATTTCTTCGATGGTCAATGATCGATGTTTTTTATTTCTCGATCTTGCCAGTCACATACCCATTCGTATGTTGTTGACTATCCTCCCAGTTGGTCATCTGATTAACCACACGTCATAAGCACAGGTCCGTTAGCATCGACCTGACGGAGAGTCCTTGTTACATACTTCTTTTGGTACAGGATGCCAAGGTGTTAGATCCGATAGAAGTCGACCGACTGCATCTGGAGGAGCATAACACACCAGGGCCCCTGCTGACCGTTGAACGCTCCACCGCAGGCCGCCATCGGCAACCTGCCGATGCGGATTCTTGTTTGCCTGCCTTGCCCGTATCGTGGACCCTTGAATGCACCGCTCCGGAAGCAACCGACTATTCTGTGGGTTAGCGAAGAGCCAAGGCGTCAGATGCCCTATGACGACCGAATCCACTCGACAAAAGCTTTTAGTATACACATTTCTGAATTAACCGGTTTCTTACCAATCCCACATCGTTGACTACCTACATAGGATCATCGTCCAGATATCGCATGATCCCCGAACCACCAATGTGGGACGGGACGAGAAATTGCACGCCGTTGTCCTCTCAGTAGGGTACGCATGAACACAGATGGTACGAGCTACCTAACGTATTCCCCATATTAGAGAGCCCCAGTGACTGACTCTTGAAAGTAATACAGCTTCTTAAGAATATTAATGATCATTTACTACCTATTGTGTACTCGTCCTCTCGGTGCCTTGGACGCAACATCTGATGGCCTAGGTAAGCATGTCAATGGTACGATAACCACACGGGACTTGCTTAGACACGAGGGAATTTCTGTCTCAAGTTGACGTCAAAATATCCCTCTCGACTCTCGCATAACCACATGTCAACTAAGTTTAGAATATCAATATCACCATGTGGATCTTCGGCTGTCCCACACTCTCAGCTACTTACGCACATCATATGCATGCACAAGCCCCATGCGCACCGAGATACGAGACAAGCTTGAAGAGTGCGTTTACTAATACAGCTACTAATACGTAAGTCACATAATACATTATCCCACTAGCAATGATGTAGTTTCGTTGATGTTTCTAGTTTCTTACTTGAAAAAGTAAAGAGGAGTTAATATGATACTTAGAATATTCAATATCCAGGATTCTTTTACATTATGTATTGTATAGCTGTATATATCGGTCTTAGTAAGATTCATTCGGTCCAGATAGACCGTTTCCTATAGATCACGTGTAGAGCTGTATATTGGTCTAGCCTATACAATATTTATATACGAGGAAATACTAGGAAGCGAGATTAGTCACAGAGCACCCTATTTATCATGGCGAACACAAAAGTTAAGCAGTCCGTATCCTTTAACTCATTGGCGCTCTCGAAATAGTGGCATCCCACGGATGTCCGACATATGAATCTAGTGACGGGCCAACATGAGTCCCAATCTTACCGGGCCGAACGCACGCAAGGATACACTCTGAGACACGGGATGCAATGGAGAATACACATCCCTTTTTCCCATGCCGTCCCCGCTTACCCAGTTCTCAGGCAACACTGCAGCCGCATGTCTCGGAATGCGAAGGCCGGCATGGAATTTGACTAAACACGGCAAACCTTAGTTTCAGCCTCTAAATACCGGAGACTGACCTGTCGAGTTGCCATTTCAGATAAGGAAGCTCCAGGTATGTATGGTATTAGAAGGGGTGGGGTGCTGCGGAGCAGGTTCATATCATATCTTTCCTAGGCCGCAACTTGGAGGGCAAAACTGGTTCTTTTCTCATGGTTATCAGCAGGGAGCCAAGAAACATATGTGAATTCCAATACAATTTATGTTGTGGACTAGACAGCGAGCTACAGTAAACGCGCAGCTAACCGCCTCGCTTCTTCTGTTTTCACGACTCTCGATGAGGTTTACACATATATATACGACTAAACCTTCTACTTTAAGCATCCCCAGGATAATCATATAACACATTCATAGACACTCTGTCCGAAATCCAAGGGCGGGCTTATGAACTGAGATACTCGGTTACCACGGACGTACTTATGTGTCTCTTCAAGGTTGCGACTGCGTACTACATGCGCGAGGAAGACCCCCCAGAGGCTATGGGAAGAAACCCAGGATGTCGTGCCCGAATCCGGGGTGAGCCTTGGGATCAAGGCATATGACCGGATCCCGTTAAGCTACATGGTCGGGACTACCCGTCGGGTGAGCCCTTCAGTGACATGTTCATAGTTAGTGCGACAAGGTGGTGCCTTGAATTGCGCCCCCTATATCAGTACCCTTCCGAAAACGGCTAGGACAGACAAGTTATAGAAGCACAGTACTCTCAAAACGAAAAGAGAGAAGTAAAGTAAACAAAGCATAGGCACTTTCCGACTTCCCAACCAACATCTTCGCCGCCAGGCTGTTGAACGTGTATCTTGAGGATGTGTCCTTAATCTCGACAACCGAGTTCCTGTGACACGCACACATTCGCACTAGCCAGACATGAAATCATTGCCCATCCACAATTTTAGGTCTAACTCGCCAGAATGTTCCCGTTGATGACCTCTCCACCCCTATTCGTAAGTCCTACCGGGTGCCTAGCGACCTCGAGGGGTGAAGTGTGGGACAAGACTCCTCAAACATGAACACAACAACAGGTGGGCAACTCCTTGCGCGTTCCTCGGTGTTTATGTTCCTGGAGTATGTAGATTAAGAGAGAGGGAGAGGTCATTCATTGCTGCAATTTCTCTGTCATCCCGGAAGAATCGTGTTGTACTGTCACCCTGTGCGACAAGCCGTACGGCTACGCACTGAATCCAGTGTAAGCTTCTCCTTAATATATTCAGCGAGATCGGGAGGAAATATCAGCCTCTTGATCCTCGTGTTAATCTATTCCCGCCTAGGAGAAATTGTAAGTTGTACGCGACTCGTTAAAAGAAGCCGTCTCCTGTGAATTTGGCCAGGTCGTTGGCTACTGTTACTTTAGTAACCCGCACTACGTTTGAGCTTCACCGAAAAGTTAATGGGGTTGTCCTCCTTTACCGAACATAATGCCTACTGTGGCTGTGTATGAAACGTCTAGCCGCGCGCCTCCTAGCCCTTCAACGTACACTGGCTCATGAGAGGTGTGCCATATTGCATGACACCACGCGGTTATCTAAAACGCCCCGGACTGCGCTGTGTTAGGCGCAATGTGTCGTATAGGAGCATACAGAACTGTCCTCAGCAAACCAACGCGTCTTCAAATTTCAACACGGTGGCTTTATACGTCACGTCACACCTTGTTGCATGTGTGTTATCTCAAAATGACTTATTATATCTACATGTATCGCGGAATGAATCAGTCATACTGATTGTTATAAATTATGTTGTAGAGCTTCTTCCGCGGGTGGCCGTATACCTATGGAGACGATGAGATATATATGATGTGTATATAGTGTCTTTTTATATTCAGGGGTTTTCGAATCTCATTGACTGTGGGTTGCAAGATTAGTAGTTGGTAATTTAGCCATACATAGGTAATTTATTAAGATGACACATAACTTGAATAATAGACGCATTGGATATGAGGGGTATCATTGCCTTTTATTCATTAAGGTCCTTGGATCGGTGGTCTTACAAATGCGAAACGTAACATCTTCGTTAAGAGGGTACAACGTCGTGTCTCTGCATCCCACAGGCAAATGTCCCCGTCAATTTGGTCGAGAGATCAGTTTGTCTAGACCTGGGTTTTCCTGAATCATTACAATTCTATCCAAAGACCGTCCCTCCTCAAGTGCGTAGCCTCCGGTAATGTCTAGCTTGTACCGAACTCCGTCAATTTTGACGGGTGCGAAACCTTCCCCTGTGATCCCCTGACGTAAACTAGAGAACAGCCCCATCACCGCCGACCCGAAGTGCCGGAACGGAGCGCTCATGAGATGATTCATCTCGTATTCTCGCCGCCGTTTGCGTTCGGCCTCTTCCTCCTGCTTCATGCGGGCTTTGTCGGCGGTCGAAGGAGCTACCTTGCGACTATATAAAGGCACCTCCATGACAACCGCGCTTGGGTCGACTTCGAGGCGCTTCAACGGCAGTCCCGGGATCGGCGTGTTGCGCCGTACCATGATTTCGAGTCGAACGGGTGGCGGTTCCGAAGCCGCCGGTTGCGCTTTCTTAACAGCCGAACCTGGCTTGGCTGCCGACCGAGACGGTAAGATCTTGATGGATCGTATAACGTGCGCAGGCATCAGAGCGAATCTCGTGCCGATTGCGGCCATCAACAGGCTCACTGCACCAAATGCGACAGGCACCCAAGAAGGAATTCCTTCAGGAATCTTGTAAACATTGACCCAGTAATTCAAGAGAGCACCTGAATTACAAAACAGGCCTGCGAAATAGCTAGAAAACAGGAACACCCCCTGGGGTGCTGCTTCGTATAACGTCGTCGCCGTAGATTTGCTTGCAAGAAGTTCGGCATGGCTTAGTTGGGTAGTTTGTAAGGCTTTTGGTTGCGAACTACTAATCGAGGACGGAGGCGATGGCGAGGTGGGTTTGGCTTTTGATTTCTTGTAGAGGACTCTACATGTCATGAACGGCCGATCATTCATTCGAGACGGAGTTGGTCGAGCGCATCGTGAGATTTGGAAAGCCCCGCTGGACTGTCTTGAAGGTCGGAAGGAATTGCGGTAGAGAACGAGAAGAGGATGGGTGAATCCTCTACATTTAGGCACCGTCATTGCCATCGCGTATCGCTGGTTATAGTAACAGGCCCAATTCGCATGGCCAGTCAAGATCCGCCGGTGTAGCGCAGTCTCGTGGAAGCTGAGGTCTTGACGGACGGTACATGAGGCTCACATATTTAGTAGAATTTACACACCTAATGAATGCATGTACTTGCATCAATTGAACATATCGTTTTATTGAAGTGTACGGTCGGAGTCGGCCAAACCCCGTACCGCCCTTTGCTTCCATCCCCGCCGGGCACCGTTGACCTCAACGCACGGACGTTGAATGTAAGCTAAACGTTCCGAGTATTCGGTTGAGATCGGAGTCCCCAACAAGGTGGATTGCAGCGCGCTCATAAGCTCCGTATTGGCTCTCACTCCGCTGAAAAAAGCTCAATTGAGCTTCATCCTCCTCCTAAAAAAGCCGACAATGGCGTCTTTCGTCACGGCGACTCGACTGTCAACCCGGCTTGTTAGCCGGAGAGTCACCCAAGATGCCGCAACTCGAGGTACCTAGCATCAAATTCCAACCTGGCCCGTCGTATGTCTTGCTGACCATGAATGCCCAGGCTTTCGCACGTCCGCCGCCTCGCTCGCGGCACAGAACTTCACCATGCCGGCCCTGTCGCCCACCATGACCGAGGGCAACATTTCAAGCTGGAAGATCAAGGAGGGCGACTCGTTTTCTGCCGGCGATGTCCTGTTAGAAATCGAAACCGACAAGGCGACCATGGACGTCGAGGCGCAAGATGACGGGATTCTCATGAAGATTATGCAAGGCGACGGGACCAAGAGCATTCAAGTGGGAACGCGGATCGGCGTTCTCGCGGAATCTGGAGATGATATTAGCCAGCTGGAGCTTCCCGCTGACGAAAAACCGGCGCAAAAGCAGGCCAAGAAGGAGGAGCCGTCGCAAAAGCAGCAACCCCAGGAAACAGCTCCAAAGAAGCAGGCTGGTGGTCAGGAGCAGCCTAAGAGGACTGGGGAGAAAGCTCCACCACAAAAATACCCCCTCTATCCATCAGTGGAGCACTTGATCAAGGAGAACAAGCTGGACGAGTCGGCTATTAGCGAGATGACGCCCACAGGTCCTGCCGGACGATTGTTGAAAGGAGATGTGCTCGCATACCTTGGCAGTGTAGCTCCCAACAGACCGGAAGAGATCAAGGCACGGTTTGAGCATAAATCGCACCTCGATCTCTCCAATATCAAGATCGCGCCACCGAAAGAGGCACCGAAGAAGGCAGAAAAAGCTGCGGTACCTGAAGTGCCTATTCCCGAGGACTCACTCGTCTCGTTGCCTGTATCACTAGCTGCTGTCATTGAAACACAGAAGAAGATCCAGGATACCCTCGGCACCTTTATGCCGCTATCAACCTTCATCGCGAGGGCCACTGAAGTCGCCAACGACGACCTACCCCTGGCGGCCAACTATCAGCCAACGGCTGACGAACTGTTTAACCAAGTCCTGGGATTAGACAAGGTCGGTCCCAAGGGGTCGCGCGGCCGTTACCTCCCGCAAATCGCGGCTATTCCCCCGTCCTCGTTCACCGGTGTTGCGCCTAAGCCCAAAGCCAGGGTCGACATCATCGACATCCTGGCCGGCCCAGTCAAGAAGAAGTCTGCGTTAGCACCGAGGACGCCCTCGCTCCGGCCCGGGCTCTCGAGTGGTGCCAACGTCTTCAGCCTTACCGTGCCGAAGGCCGAGGAGAGACGGGCCAAGGAGTTCTTGCAGAGGGTGAAGACGGTGCTGGAGGGCGAGCCGGGCAGACTCGTTTTATGAAGGACCTCGCAGGTGCATCGCTGTAACTATAGAGCTTGTAATGCTGTCATGGTAGCACTTATAAAATATCCATTTACCAACTCTACACACTATTCGCTTCAGGAGTAACCTTCATCGGTGTCCTTTGCTGTGAAATGTGAGCGAATTTAGTGCCTCCCCCCCCTTTTGCGTTAGCTTGATTTCGAATATCCGACTATGTGCGTTCCTCCTGCTTCTAATGCCTAGGATGATTTCCACTCACACGCACATGTCTTCTCCGAAGTATTGCTCGATGCGAGAGCTACCATTAAGGCCGGAAGTATGGACGGCGTCAATACTTATAATACTCACAGGGTAGAGTGTAAGTTGTCTGTTATATGCCACAAAGTTATATAGTACTCAAGTGTAGTACTTAGTTTAAACCAGACTAACAGCTAGCAGCCAGCAGAGTTGCATATACAATGGAACTCCATATTTAAGGAAGCACCTCAATCTCCTGAAACTTAGTCTTCGATGCTCCCAGTTGCATTCTCTTGCAATTCCCTCGCCTACACCCAAAATAAGACATGATTCCTAAGCCCATGTTTTCGGCTAACCCGTCTTTGTGCTTGATGCCCGAATACCCAATAGCATATCCAGCAGGACCACCGAAGCGAAGCGTCAAGTCAACGCTGAAAACCTTCTAAAATGGAAGGATATATGAGAGACATCTTGTGTGCTCGTCCTCAGGGCTAAGTTCATCGAACTAGCTAGGGCCCTTCCCCGGCTTAGCTATTATGAACTCTACAGGGGTGCTGCTTATGTTTCTAGGTTACCTGAGAAGTTGTATCCTGGGAAGTTCAGCTTGCTTGGATAGAGTCCGTATGCACATGTTGGTCTTAATAGGAGCCCTAGTGGGATTTCAGAGGTTTGTGAAAGTCGTGATAAGGTGGTAGTAGCATAACTAACAGAACGGTTTCTATCCTAGTGTGGGTTGAATTTTTATTTTAAGACCTAGTTGAGTTGGTAGAGGACATGGCATGTCTGACGGCACACATGGACTTTTCGTGCCATCCCACCCATGGCCCAATGCCTAAATGCTGACCGTCGAGTCGGGTAACATATGACAAAGAAGCTCGATGATACAACCACTGATAGAAGAGGGTACATACGCCGAAATGAATAGTTCAGCATGTTCAGATAGTCTTGGCGTAATTGGTGAAAGCCAGTAGATATCTATCTATACATCGTAATATCATATAGGTCGTTAAAATTCTAGATTGGAGATATCAAGATCTGTCTACCAGAGCATCGACGCCATAGATAGCATGGGTATCCAAAAGAAAATTGACCTAACGCTGCCAATGTAGCTCAACAATCCCGAAGCACCGCTGTAAATCAACACCGTCGTCCCTATCTTGTCCGTGTCATCGATACTGCAAACATTGTGACAGCCCTCCTCGTCTCTTTTCTCCAGATGGGCGCTCAATCCTCTGTCGCCTCGTTTGTCCGTCGTTTTTGCGTCGCCCGTCATATTGTAGACCATCTCGATCCACTGGACCTGGAGGTATGCCTCGCTCCCCACGCTCATATTGCCAGACCACTCCCCGCCATCCGACCATGAGTTGAAAATGAGCATACTGGGGTCCCGGGGCGTCTGAACCGATATGGATGCGACGTTGACACCATTGACGTACCATGTCGTGTTGGTGGGACTCCAATCCATCCGATATACAGCCCAATCCGACCATTTTACGCCATCGGGCATTGTGACGTTCCTGGTAGCGTCGGGAATATCGGACCCTTCGGCAGTGTACGAAGGCTGGTTCGTATCTAACGTATCAAAATATCCCGTGTTAGCTTTCAAAGTTTGCCCTTCTAATGTGTTTTAAATGTTACGCTAGGCCGATCGGAGGGAAGAAGGAACCAGAGAATGGTAGGTTTATCCTACTTACTGCTATAAGTTAGCCATTGTAGATGAACAAGCCTGAAGGCGGACGCGGGAGAAACAGGTCTATAGAGGATTTCAAACCGACATGTGTTTATACGTACCACTGAATAGCACCAGGCGGGTCAATCGTCCTGAATTCTATGTCCGACTCTTGAACGGTCGTGAGTTCTGTCGATGTGCCGGGATTCAAGTACGTGAACATGGCCGTCACTGCACCCGGGTCCCCTACCGTCCTCGCATACATCCTAGCGGACAGGAAGTGGTAGGCCTGTGAAATGGACTCGAATTCCGACGACGACTGATAATCTTCCAGGCGCAGCGTTCTCATCGTCATAAACGTGCTCGAAGAACGATCCTCGTCTGTGTTCCTCTCGATGTAGACGTTATTGGGCGAATGAACCATGAGGACCGACGCGACGCCCTGTTCGACCGACTCGCTGTTGTTCCATTCCTGAATACCCCAGTTCTGCGTCCACTCGTCGGAGCGGAAGTAATCGCTAGTAACATCCGCCTGGCTGCTGTCGTAGGCGTCGGGAATGGGGCCGGGTACGCCGGCATAGTCCGTCAGCTCCCGGAAATCGAAGAACTTGTGGGTGGAGAAGTAGTTCTCGCTGCTCCCGTTAGTGAGGTAGCAATTGCATTCTTGGTCGCTGACTTCTGGGAAGGCGGCCGCGGGGAACGGTATCAAAAACGAAACGGCCAAGAGCGGTTGGAGATGCCGTGGATAAACCATGGCGACTATGGTGCCAGTATAACATCCAACAAAAGCTCGATTGTTGTGGAGTGTATCAAACGGTGTAGAGAGCTTGCGATCAACCACTCTTATATCCAAAAGTGCAATGAAGCAAACTTGTTTCCCAAGTATCTTACATCCGTATTAGACCTCGTGGGGGTTTCTTATCGGTTTCCTCCAAGGGCCAGGGGAAGTCCCAGGAGTGAATGATAGAATGAGACGCAGGGAATTTATTAAATGGAATGCATCCCCCCACACGTATGTGATATGACAGAGTCAACGCATGCGTGTTAATCAAGGCCGAATCGCCATATAGTACCTACACGTGGGAGCGGAAGAAAAGGCCGTCAAAACACTACCATCCGGGAGGCCAGAATAGTGTCACGGTATCAGCGTCCAATATGGACCAAGAAGCGATAAGTTACCCCGATCCACACCACCGGATTTACGGTAAATAAGGTGAATCCAGGGGCGGGAGGGCGTTAGAGGCCTCACAATTGGGGTTGAGACATTCTAGCCTATGCGTGTCTGGGTAAATGCGGTTTGCTCGTCTTCTGGATAAACGGCTTGGGAATACGACGTCGCAACATTGGGAAGGTTTTTGGGGCTGAGCCACGCAATCATTAATCAACTTGAGCGATGCCAACAGGAATGGGCAAGGTGACGATTGGTTGGCTCTCACGTATGGCGCCTCGATTGCAAACTTTTGGGTGACACCAATACGCGCCGTCAGGGAGTATTGCATTATATGCCGCCCGTAGACCTCAGCCGCAGCCACATACGGTAAAGTTTTCCTTGGTTTTTCTTTTTCTTCTTGAAATCAGTACCCAAAAAACATAGGCAAACCTCAAACCTCTAGATCAGCCGGTTCTCCAGTCAAGTAAGGAAAGACACAAGCATTTGAGGCAGACTAGCAACCTCTTCGGCCAGGCAGGTTGCGAAGAATGGCAAGGAATGTTTCATATGGGCATAACACGAGAAATTGTGGAAGTTCTGGGAGTTCTAGAACGTGTCGCGATGATACGTAAATCGGGCTGTCGGGTTTCATTAGGGGAAATAGAGCTCAACACATCCCTGCCACCCAGTTCGAAGATCCGGATAGAGCCGATGAGGCTCGCAAGCTAGACCATCAAAAGGCCTAGCTTGGGACGATGCACGTGATGCTGGATGAACCGTGTCCATCTGCGTGGGCGCACGGGCAATGGGTCCAAATGAATGAAGTCACGCGGTGGTACTTACCGGACTCAGTGTAAATCCGATGGCCGCTTGTCCGAAGTTTCGCCGGTACCCTTAGCCGCCACCCGCTTGCCATGGTGGAATTTGGAACCTAGCCTTGCCCGTAACAAGGAGCTCGACGATGCACCATTACCATCAGTTTTTGATCATGGGTTTGTCTCAGGATAAACACACTCACGACAGCCCTTAAGGAAGTTATAATACGTACTTACTTACAGTGACTCCTCAGTCAGCATGTATTTTTCCAACTACTATTCTTCGACTGTGTCGTAGGCGTCTGTTAACCATTTTTTAGCATTCATTCGCAACCATGTCTTCCCACACTACGCCACCCGCGTCTGATGAAGTGGTTGTTGATCAGCCCAAGGGTTCCAACATCCCCGACAAGCCCCTGTCAGAAGAAGATCCGAAGTCTCAGAATGAAAATCACGACGATCATGCCGTAGCCGCATCTTCCGGAGGCACAAGCAGCGCTGCGCCCGAGTCGCCAGCTGAGTCGTCGGCCGGGTCGGCCTCGTCGCAAGAATCCGGGGAAGCGTCGCCTATAGCATCCGCCAATTCCGCAGCTGACGCGAATGCCGAGGCCGACGCTTCGGGCGCGCCTCCCCTCCCCAACGAGGCGCCTCCTGCTGTTGAGGACGATGGCTGGGACTTCCATTGGGATCCCGCCCATCAAGCATACTTCTTTTACAACCGATTCACCAATGAGACTACGTGGGAAAATCCTCGATTGCGGCCGACGGCGCAGCAACCTGCTCCAACCACTGCTGCCGAGCCTCCGAAGAACGGACGGCCTCCCGCAGGCGGCTACAACCCGGCTATCCATGGCGACTACGACCCGAACGCCTGGTATGCCCAGCCCAACGATGATGTCTCCAACTACCAGCACCAGGTGGACCCCTCAGCCGCGTATGCCGCCATTGGCTCCTTCAACCGCTTCACCGGCCGGTGGCAAGGCTCTGACCAGGACCCCGATCGACACACCGATGACGCCAAGTCTAAGAGACAGATGAGCGCCTTCTTCGATGTTGATGCCGCCGCGAACGCACATGACGGGAAGAGCTTGAAGGCCGAGCGCTCGGGCAAGAAGCCAAGCAAGCAAGAGCTCAAACACTTCAAGGAGAAGCGCCGTGCGAAGAAGGAGGAGCGGCGCAGGGCATGGCTAAGAGACTAGGGCCACGTTCAGTCGTGTCTCGAGAAGAACAGGTTCAACACGGCTGCCGGTATTAGAAGCATGGATGGCCGCAGACGATGCATCGGGGGAATGGCGTTGGTTATTGCGGTTCATTACACGGGGACAGAGGCATGCGGGCCTTCTCAGGATTGCAGGATTTTTATCTCTCGTTCTCGCATTCGAGACGACATAAACGCGGACACCGGCGTTGCATCCTGCGGAGAGGACTTAGATGCGATGTACTACACACATGGTGGGTCTAGACGAACAACCTGGATCGCATTTCTTGTCAGAATTTGTATAGCAGACCGGTTCGGATTATACCCTCAATTGATAAAACGTTGCTTTAAAGATACTGGATGTGCCTGGAGTCCTCTTAGTGCCTGGTGATATCTCTGCCTGTTACCTCGCCTCCACCGGTCCCGTCACACCACCAGTGCGCTCCGCAGGATCATATATACCCTATTGCAACGGCAGCTCTACGTAAATAGATTGCGGTGCTCTTGTCCAATTGAGGTCCGCTTCGACTCTTTTCTAGCTTCTAGGAATCCCGCTTCAACGTTTTGGCAAGACGTCTGGCGACTGGAGCCCTGCACGCCGCGAGCCGAGAAGGGGGCTTGGCCCGCTCCGTACAGGTTTCACCAACAGTTGCAATATTGGCTACGAGCCAAGCACGTCAAATATCATTCATGTATTATTGTACCTGTCGACTAAACCTCCCCCACCTCTAGGTAGATAGGACGACCCGCATGTGGATTGATAGGATGCCGCAACCCGCACATCCGACCATCTCTGCAGCGTCGTAGGCTGCCCGCTCTCCAATCCCAGCGGTCCGATTCGCGATCATGCGGCCTCCCTGTGCCTTGCATCTGCATGACGAGCCTGGCTCCGTGCCTCGATATTATGTAGGAACGTAGGTACGTATGTATGTATGTACAAAGTAGGTATGTGTGTCTGTATGCACTATCTACATGTAACGGTCCGTCTGCGGATTATTTTAGGGACAGACTCGCTTTATCCGAGAATCGAAGGTGTGTGACGAATTGCGCACCCGCTATGGCGCCGAGTGCGACGCTGCAGCCGGCTCGAAAAGCCTACTCTCCGTTCTCGTCTTCTTCCTCCTCGTCCTCATCCGAATCGAGCTCCATGTTCAGGTGTACGCTCTCATCATCATCGCTCTCCCCGTCCTCGTCCTCCTGGGCCTGGCCGGCCCCAGCCATCCCCGCGACCCGCTTCCAGGCCGCCGCCGCATCTGCATCCGCGTTCTCTTCGTCCATCTTCCGCTTGAGCGAGTTGGCAGGCGCTGCTGGTGGCGATGGAGGTGGTTGTACAACAGCCTGCCTCTCCGCGGTCCGCGTGACCAGGTCTGATGGCTGTGCAGCGAGGAAGGGCGACTCGACGGCGGGGGCCTCGGCAGCAACGTGCGCGGGGCCTGCTCTTAGGCTTGGCAGAGCCTGGGCCTCGGACGGTTCGGCCGCCGCCATCAGGGTGGCGGTATCCTGAGTGGTCGTGTTAGAAAAGGAGGGCACGAACGGCCGGTCGAAGGAGAACCCGTTGCGCGCGGGCTGCTGCTGCGCCTCCTCATCGTCGTCATCGATGACCATGTTATCCTCGACGTCCGCGATACCGGCCCGGTATCCGGTGGCCAGGGGCTGGAAGCCGAAGCGCAGGACCTCGACGCTCTCGTCGCGGGGGAACTGGCGCGTCAGGTACGGCAGGATGACCTGGGGCGTGCGGCCGCTCCGGTCGCGCGACGGGTGCAGCACGCTCGCCACCTGCGCGTCCCGGCTCCGGCACAGGACGGCCGTCCGGGTCATGTGGGACCGCAGCGAGGAGGGCAGGTGCTGCTGCGGGACGTGGCTGAAGAGAGCGGCCAGGAGCGCCTCGGCGGCCGACAGGTGCTCCGCGCTCAGCGAGACCGAGACGGCTTCGTCTTCGGCCTGGCTGGAGAGGAACGCGTCGGCGTTCTGGCTGACGGTCTTGGATTTCGGCCCGTTCTGTAGGGAAGTGGCCGCTTGCTTGGGCCGTTTGATGTAGCCTGCCGACCCGAGGAGATCGTGACAGCACGTTTTAGTGACGAGACTTAGTCCTTCTACCGTGATCTTGGCCATGGCTGGTCCCAGGAGTTGAAGTATTTCTCGGGTCAGAATAAATGCCGTTATTCGGACCTCAGGTAGACGATAGCTTGATTCGAACATCCGCAACACCTGCTCCAATGTCTCCTGAGCCACGGGCAAGAAATTTGTCCCTAGTCTCTGAATCATGGTAAGAAGTAGTTTCATAACGGCCAGTTGTATATCCGGGAAGACCGTCCACAGCTCGTCCTTCTCCTCTCTACCAACAGCAGGGTTCATTTGGACCGATTCGACCTTCTCCCTCCCTGCAGTAGGTGGTCTGATCGAAGAGACCCTTGTGGCGATGTCGACGAGCGCGCTGACGGGGATGGTGACGGCTGTTTTTGTGCGACAGCGGAGATAGTCGGCGATGTAATTGAGCAAGCCAATCATCCTCTCACTGCCTGCGTGCACACCGGCCCATAGCGGGAACTGCTCTGGACTGTTACTTCCCCCCTGAGGCTCCGTATCGAAGTTTACGGGCTGCGATACGTAATCTGATGTTGACTCCCAGTTCTCCTGGACGGCTCGGAAAACTTGATCAGCTGTAGAGTGGAAGGTCTTGACCAAGCCGTCTAAATGTTTTGCCCATTCAGTGGAATCTCCACCCTTCGCGGCCGTCATATGCAGCCTTACTGCTAAGCGTCGGCTGCTGGTCTGTAACAATCGTGGGACTATCGCACTATCCGAGATAGTAGGGACGACGTATGATCGCGTCTCAACTTTGACCTTGGCGGCAAATTGTCGTAACGTTGTAGGATATAGTGGAAGAAGGCTCGAAAGCGCCTCGAAGACCGTCTCAATGAGACTATAGGGCGCCTTCGGAGCCTTACTGGAAACCGGAGGCTTTAGTATCTGCAGACACGCCGTTGCAAATGTAGACAGCGTAGGTGTAACAATCTCGCGCACCAATGTCGGATAGGCCTGCATCAAAGTGTATATTTTGACTAAAGTCGCAATACATAGATCTTTGCTCACTGCCGGATCCTTTTTCTGATTTTCCTTCGTCAGCTGGTTCTCCCAGAAAAGTAGACTCATGAATACCAACTTGAAGCATAGACAGCAATCCACGAACCCAGGACTCGGACGTTCGAAGACATTCCCAACCGCCAGCTTCCACAATAGCTTTAACTAACGCGACTCCTGCAAACCGGCCCTGCGCAGTCCTGCCATTCAGGAGTGCAGATACCTGAGTCTTCAGCTTATGTACAAGTACCGCAGACTCAGATGAGCTCTCATAAGTCTTCGTTTCATAGGATCTTGACAGCGGCTCCTGACAGCGCAGCAAGTCCTTGAGAAGAGAGGGCAATAGAGCTGGCAGCTGCTCTATCTTTGTCGATGTCAATCTCCGGCAGATGCTACGCAGCTCTGGCGGGAGTGCTGTAAAAGCCACGGCGTGAGAGGTCATGGCTTATGACTTTTGAGTGTATGCTCCTCGAGGATAATACCACCTAGAGAGGATATGGCGGGAAGCGTATGACTATGGTTTCCGGCTCTGTAACAGATTATGGCTTTATCAAGCCTTGCATATTAGTCTTTGGTGAATATCGAGAGAAGTGAGTTGAAGGTTGAGGTTGTAGCCTACCCTTCACGGAAGGAAAAATTAAATAAACATGCAGAAGGGCTCTAGACACCTTGGTCACAAGCTAACTCGCTTGATATAAACAAGATAGATGGCCTCAATCACAAGACCTTGAATGAAGGCTTTAGGCGCAGTCTTGGATATTATTTCCTTTAGCTGGTGCAACTTTTTCTCGAAACTTTTTTCCTACGCTTTAATTGGTGCTTGCCAGTACTAATATGCGTCTATTGAGCTATCGCCTTACGATCGGCAGCTACTGTGCTACATAGGTGCATATCGGGGTCCGATCCAGAGAGCAACCGAAGTTTTTCTTCTAAAGGGGTCAAACCATGACATAGGTAGCTATCGATAGAGAGGTAGCTCGGCACCTTCACCCCTGTTTCTCAAGCAAGGTCCAGGATCCAAATTACTTGGTTTACGCGGCACCACCTTGGAGTCGAGTCAGCGGCTCCAGCTTTCGTCGGTCAGCTTTCGTCGGTGAGGAAAGATCACAACATAGAAGAGGGCATCTACACAATCGAGATGGTATCTCCAACCCTAGTTGAACAGTAGCGTGTTTGCTTAAGTCTCGGTTGGTTCCAGTTAAGGAGCTAAGCGGGTAGTTATCAGAATGAGTGTAGGTCCTCCCTCCTTAATTTCTCATGCCAGGGTTACCGATTTCTGACCCGGGGTGTTCTAGAAACCGAGCAAAGCAACGCAATATCTGCTTCGGTTAGAAGACGCAAGATGTGACGGCAAATGGGACGACGTGCCAGAACTGGTGCGGAAGATCCGCAAGCATAGTACCGACAGGTCATGTACAGCTTCCCAATATCCACTAGACCAAGTGACGCAGCTTCTGACCTATTGGCTTTCTACTAGGCCTCACCGCGACCACAGAGACTGAGCATGCTATCATCAAGGCTTCCCAGAAGCAGAGACCCGAATCCAGACCTACGACCGCCGTTTCTTCCGAAGACCTAGAGGTTGGAAAGTTACTGCCCAAGTTACTCGAGGCGATCGAGGGGGAAAATACCTATCCTGAAGACAAATTCCAAGCTCTGGTTTGCGTGGGATGGCTTCATTGGACTGTTGGGGAATACAACTCGGCATCGGCTCGGTTGCCGGGAGATTTGGAGAGCGAACTGGCCCGTTTCGATCAGCCAAATGGCTTCTCCGAATGGAGCAGAGTGTGCACTCTCAAAGCCGTCTACCTGAAGGCTAATTGTCATTCACGGAATAACGAGAGACTCCAGGCGCTCGCCATCTTCGAATCCGCCCTGAGCTCGCTGTCGTACGTATGGTCCGAGCAGAAGGGCCGGAAGCAGTTACGGTTTTGGGCCGAGCTTTTTTTTACCGAATACTGTATGCTGCAAGCCCAGGCACTGGATAAAGGAGAAAAGAGCCTCGAGGACCCCAATGCATTAGCACCGTTCCGTTCCTGGGCGAAGTACTGGGAGATAGCTAAGGATCAAGGAGCCCCCTTGTCCGGTGGTTATGGCTTCCGTGGGGCGGTGCCCAGAAGGAGGATATGGAACGAGTATTATACTGCGATCTCGGCCATTCTCCAGCAAGACCTGCCATTCCCAACAGGACATGTAGATGTCACCAATGATGCATCCGCTAGGAATCAGCTTCGGATGGAACTGAAAAAGGTCGAGGCAGCCTACGAAAGCTTACTTCTTAGCGAAATACCTTTTCCGCGAGCCGACGAAGAAAGGCAGGAAATCGAAAGTTTCGTGGCGGTCGTCATGCGGAACTGGAGCATAATGGGAGGTCGAGATTGGCATGAGGCTGATATTGGACAAGGCGGCAAAGAAGGCCTCAGCCGGGGGACGTTAGACGTCCTGTACCGCGCCGCGACCAAGACGTTTCATTCAACAGCAATCCTACGATACCTTTTCACAGTTCACCTTTCGGTTGCTGAGTTCGATCTAGCTTTCCATGCCCTTAATTCGTACATGGACATCGTCAAAAAAGGAAAGGCCCGAGTTGACAAGACTGGACATCCGGAGCCGAGCCTCGACGATGATGCCACAGTGCTGGAAACCATTTCCCAAGCTATCATTGCTCTGTGCAAGTATGGTTCCAGAGACGCCGCAGAAAGAGCGCATAGCCTCGGGATCGAGCTGGAGCACATCCTTGAGAAGTTACCTGCACCACTTTCCAATATCCCGGATACCAATATTACGACATTAGCCGAGGAGAATGGAGATGATGTAGTGTTGCACCCGAGGATTCCCCCTCGCGTATATGGCTTGTCGTGGCAAGCTATCGGCCTTTCCCAGGCGCAGTGGTCTCGGGCTACTTATGACACAGCCCAACGGACCGAGATTCAAGCCAAGGCTATCCGCAGCTTTCAAAAAGCATTATCGCCGGACCATGGCAACCCCACGGATATCAGGACCTTGTTCACCCTTGGCCTACTCTTGGCAGAGCAAAGAGAACTTAGCCCGGCCATTGACATTGTTAAGGCTGCACTAATGTCTAATAAGAAGGCCGGTGAACAAGCGCATGACTCTGGGTCATATCTGCGGGAGCGCTCACTCATACCCTTGTGGCATCTTCTCGCCCTTCTTTTAAGCGCTAGGCAGGACTATATCATGGCCGCCCGTGCTTGTGAAGGGGCCTTTGAGCAGTTCCGTGACCCCGCCGTCCTGTTCGGTACCCAGAATCTGCAAGGCAGCTTTCGAAGCGAGCACCTTAACGAGGTGGAAGCGCAAAGCGAGAAGCCTCGCGCAGATGGCCTTGTTGATGAAATGGACGATCTAGAGAAGGAGGGTATAATGGAAGTGAAAATGACCCAGCTCGCTATTCTAGAGGTCTTGGAAGGACCAGAAGTAGCAGTGAACGCAAGCCACGAGCTACTGGTCTTGTACACCCGATTATTTGGGAGCCTGGCACCAAAACCTCCACCTGCAGCCAAGCCAGCGGCGATGGAAGTACCAAAAAGCTCAGCTGGCACGATACGAAGCATTCGTGGCAGTATCTTTGGCAACAGGTCTGAGAGAGCTTCGCGGAACGTTCAGCAATTGAGCACTATAGATAGTAACAGGCCTACAGCACCTTCGGAAAGACCCCAGACGGCTCAGACAACCGCCAATGCTTCTGGCACCGCTCCCGCCACGCAGGTTAGCAGGGAGAACGGTAGGGTTAGAGATTCCCGGCACTCTTTCAGGTCGGCGAGCGTTCGTGGGCGTAGCGAGTCATCAACAAGGCGCGGAAGCTTGAAAAAGCGAGATAGCAGCGTCCAACGACGGCGTGCAGTCAGCAGTGGCAGCGCGACTCGTAGGTTAAGCATTATGGATGGCGACGACCATTACATGGGAGATGGGGCGGCCCAGGAGCGGCCGGAGTCGTTCCCATGGAGCAGCAGAAACAGCATCTCCGGCCAACAGTCTCTCTCAAAGGGCCGAGGACACTTCCGTTTTGACCCTTCCGTTTCGTCGATGCAGGGGTCTGCAATGGACTCTGACAACCTAGTTATGGATTCACAGTCGTCACCTAATCCCTTACCCATAATACAATTTCCGAAAGAGCAAGTAAAGCAACAGAGGCAGACTGTGCTCGTCAAAGTATGGCTGATGATAGCGGCCTTCTATCGTCGATCTAAGATGCACAATGATGCCAAAGGCGCCATCGATGAGGCGAAGAAATTGGTGGATACTTTGGAAAATGACATCGCCAAAGACACCAGCGGCTCTGTGACGTTTAGAACTCCAGGCTGGGGCGGAAAGCGGAGCGTCGAGGAACTCTGGGCCGATGTGCAGAGCGAGGTAGGAACCTGGATCTAGCCTGGAAAGACAAGTGCTAACGCTCGTATAGCTCGGCCATCTTGCCATCTCTGAAGGGGCACCTGACGTGGCGAGGACTCACCTCGAGGAGGCTTTAATGCACTATCCGGATCACCCCGCAGCCATTGTTGGGCTTTCTAGCCTCCTCCTTGATGTTTACAGTGAAGTCATCTTACCGCCGACCACAGTACCTGACATCCCTCTGCCGAGCGAGGATTCGGCAGGTTCTGACATACAGAAACCCCAGACCGATTCTCACAAAACAGGGGACTTTTTGACTCTACCGTCGACACCAATAGGACTGGGAGGTGGTGTAGCCGACAGTGCGGCCGCAACACAACTAGACAAGACGGGCTCCCCTGTCTACAAATCGAACGGCACCGCAACGGAAGAGGTGCTCCCGGCACCCCACAAAGCCAAGTCATTACCCCTTGTCGACCGACTTGCCGCACGAGATAGAGCGTATGGCCTCCTGACAGGACTTACCAAATTGGGCACAGGTTGGAATTATTCGGACGCATGGTTTGTCTTGGCCAGGGTACACGAAGAGAGCGGGCAGCCGACTAAGGCCAAGGAAGCGCTCTGGTGGTGTATCGAGCTCGAAGAAGGCATGGCGGTCCGCGAGTGGGGTTGTGTTAGTGCCAATGGCTACGTGCTCTAGACCTAGACCAGCGCGACAGCGACGCTCCATCATGAACAAGGTGATGGTTGCCCATCTGATGGGCCTGGCACACGCTACAGGGCCCCGTGTACGTGAAAAGTGAAACCGATCGGCGCCTGGATAATATGGCTGCGGTGCAAAAGGTCCGCGGGAGGTGCGGATGTCATCGTTGTTTCATTTGGGGCGTCAACCCTCCCCCGTGACAGGGTGACAGGATGACAACATGTTCGCGCAGCTACTCTTCGTTTCTACAACTAGATCAGGATTGATACCCTCTATGGCGTAATCCATTCTTTTGGGAGATTAATAATAATAGATAGACAAATTGGAGGTCGATCCCCGTCCGAGCCCGCTTTACTGCTATCAAGTTTGAACAGCAGACACCCTGTGAACCCTAAGATAGCCCAGCCGCCTTAGTCAAGGAAAGTCAATTTCAGAGTTCAACTGCCTCAGGTAGCAGAACAGTTAGATGCTTGAGAGCCACTAAAGGCTGGTCAAGCTAGAATACTGGAGGCCTTCGCCGGCCAGTAACTACTACTGAAGGAAGGCCAAAGGGCCATTCTGAATCCGTTAATATCATTGAGGTATTGCCCCCCTGATAACCGTTGATGGGTGAGCGGGCCAGTTTGGTCTTGTTCTCTTATATTGTTCTCTTATATTCTATCCGCTTTCTCTTCATTCAAGATGCACCACCCACAAGCTTTCAGGCCTGGTTTCTTTGATGCAGTAACGGATCGAGTTCTACTCTCAACACGAGCCCAACGGACCGGAAGGGTCACACGATGCTGAAACATCTTGTCCAGCAGTCCTATATGATGACTACGGCCGAAAGCAGGGTCCTTCCTCGTTTTCCAGGTGGACGTATAAACCTGCACAAATTCTACTTTCATAAAATGACAACTCTAATAGTTACCACACCAGACGGATATACCGGAAGCTCGTGAGTAGGCATCATGGTCTCGTGAAAGCCCTACCCGTGAACTTTAATTCCACAGCGTCTGAAACCGTACCCTTGGCATTGGGACATGGGTAAAGCATTTTTTCTCCGGGGTAGAGAGTGACACTCGACCGGGTCGGCCAGATCTTTCCATCTCCGCGATCACTACTCGTTGACCCGTGGACATTTGCCGCCCTTGAGGGGGCTCGGTATCCGATAAACGCGAAAGCGCCGCGCCGTCCAGGCTCTAAGCTGGGTCATACGCATTGTCATTGGCTTCCTGGACATCGGATTTAGGCTTGTACTTTCCGACGATACCGTCGACTACGGAAAGCTTCTTCTACTAGGCCAACGAATCTAGGCAACTCCATGGCACACCACAATATGGTGATGAGGTATCGCAGTCGTCAAGAGCAAACTCAATTGTCACCTGATTACCAATATGATATAGCTACACAATGAGGCCATGCTTGGACGCCTACGGCCATACGTGTATAAGAATACAACCAATTCACCTTGGTCTTGCCCAGTACTTTGTCTTATTAACATCATCATCGAGAATTTCTACAGTCTCGAGATAGTTTCAAAAAACCCATACTAAACCAAAGTATTTCACCTCATATACTCCCACCGCAAATATGCAGCTCTCAAAGTCCCTCCTAGCCGCCGTCTTCCTTCTGGGTCCCAGCGTGTTAGCTGCACCGACCTCAGACAAGTGTATGGCGCACGTCAACAAGCGTGATGATGCTGCCGCCCCCGATGTCAGTCACATATAACCTCCGGGCTCAAAAGTAGGAGCCCCGATGCTAATAGCACTGCAGAGCACGGCCCCTGCTGCTAATGGGGATTGGGACTGGCGTCACCGTCACCATCACCATCACCACCACCATTATTGGGACGACGCCAATGACAACAACGACAATGACAACAGTAAGCGCGAAGTCGCTGCGGAGAAAGAGAAGGAGAAGGAGAAGGAGAAGGGGAAGGGGAAGGGGAAGGGGAAGCACGAGCATCACGGCGAGGAAGAGAAGCACTATTGGCCCCGGGACGACGAGAACGGCAAGTGGGAGGAGGAGGGTTATGGCCATGGCCACGGCCACGGCCACGGCCACGGACACGGACATGGCCACGGACACGGACACGGTCATGGTAAGGGAGAAGGATGGGGATATGGTCCCAAATAAGGCTGTAGTCTCTAAACTCATTCAACTTTCCGAGTTACATGACAGTAGGTATAGGTACAATAGTGCTCATAATCTATGATTCTTTTCCTTCCCCTAATGTCGTCACTTTGGAGAGCTTTTTGTCTTATATCATTAGCTCTTGTCAGGCATGTAGGCATAATGGTACAGAATACCTAGTCCAACTACAGTGTCTTTGCGCAAAATACCTATGTAACTATATGTGTGTGCTTGTTTCACTTTCTTTCCTTCTCATTCAGGTGGTTTTCCTTCAGGTATCAATTTATATAAAATTATGGCAGAGCACGTCCTTAATCACATTGGAGTGTAGTAACTGAAATATTTTAATAATGTACTTAGATGTATGGTTTACTGTGTATTGATTGGTGTTTTCAGTGGTATTCTTCGTCTTGTTACTGCTGAGGTATAATACAGAACAGGCTTTAGTCTCTCATATGTAACTATAAACCATCTTTGGTATCAAATCTTCACTCAACTACCTCAAGAATTATGTCATGAATAAAGGATGCACTTATTTCAAGCTCATAGCAATTCACATAAGAACGCTGGTAATGAGGCAAAATGTATTGATAAATTGTCGTAGATGAGATACGCGACGTCGCAGTCGTGGCTAAACAGCGGGCAAGAAAGGCTGGGTTATCTAGGTAAGAAAACACCCGCGTTCAGAGACCGCACTAACAATAAAGACGGCGCGACACGTGAAAAAGTGCGTCCGGCCCTCCTACGTTCGTTCCCTGGCCTCATCCACAATCCGCACATACCTACCTACCGACAGACAAACACCGCCGTCGTTTTCATTTCTGATTAATCTTCCCGTTGTTTCAGAATTGTATCAAGCGATGGAGCGCAGATGACCCAGTTCATTTCGTGGATCGTTTCTGGCCTGCTCAACAACGTCAACATCATGTCGACCGCCGAGCGCGATGGCGCCGACCCCACCCCGGACTCCCTGATCAGCGCCGATGACGGCCGCCAGTACTGGGCGAGCATCGACGCCGACGTCAACGGCATGCTGGGAGGCTTTCCCAACGTCTCCCGGGTCGATCTGAGGGGCTCGAGGAGCTTCCTCGCCAAGCTGGGCCTGGGTCGGGCGAAAGGTACCAAGGCGGTGAGCCGCGCCCTCGAGGGCGGTGCAGGGTACGTAACTAATTTTTTTTTTCTTGCGTGTGTTATATCCTTTTTGCATCCTATCTAATTACTACAACGTATCTATCGATCAAATCCCCCCGGTTCCCCCCTAGTTGGCACCACCTCCAACCACCCGCCCCCTTTTTATGTATTAGTTCGTACCCTAAAACCCGCTGCTGCGCTGCCGGAATCCTCTTCCTATGCAGCAGCAGCGGCGGGTTGGAACCCTCCTCTCCCGCGGAACAGACGAGACAGGCGCGCGTGGCTGAGGGGAACAAGGAAGTGGTGACGAACGAACCGCAGGATCGGGCGCGTGACGCAAGGGCTGCTCCTCGACCTCGCGCACACCGTGGACGTCGTCGAGCCGATCGCCAAGTTCACCGCTCCCCTCGAGGGGCTGGACGGCGTGGGGCAGATCTTCAATGTTGGGCTCGAGGAGTGGCAGCCTTCCTTAGTATCGCCATCATCATCATCGCCATCATCGCCATCGACCCCAGAAGCAGAGGGCGAGACCGGGGGCGAGGGTGGCGCGGTGGCAACGACAACGACAACGACGACGACGACGCGGCGGCGGCGGAAGCAGCAGCAGCACCACACCTACGACCTTATCTGGAACCAGTGGTGCCTCGGCCACCTCAACGACCAGCAGCTGTGCGACTACCTGCGCCGCTGCAAATCCGTGCTGAGCATCGCCGACGACGGCAAGGTGAGGGGCGTCATCTGCGTCAAGGAGAATATGAGCACGGCGGGGAAGGATCTGTTTGACGACGTGGACAGTGCCGTTACGAGGTGAGTGCCCAAGAATTTTCTTTTACTACCATGCCTATCTGCCTATATGCCTGCCTGCCTGCCTGCTTGCTTGCATGGCTTGAGCCAGCACGTACCACATACACATCATCATTACCATCATCATCATCATCATCATCATCATCATCATCATCACCATCATCAGACACGGTACATACCGAGATCGGGAAGTCTGTGCTTCTTTCTTTCTTGTCTGGAGGGGCACTGGTTGACGATGATGCCACGCACGCGCGCATATAATACAGACAGGATGAGAAGTTCAGGCAGATCTTCGAGCAGGCGGGGCTGCGCATCGTCAAGACGGAACTGCAGCACGGGTTCCCCCACGAGCTCTACCCCGTGCGCATGTATGCATTGAAGCCCAAGGATACCTAAGGCGCGGCTCTCGACAGCCCCGAAAAAAAAAAAAGGTTCTAGTTCTATGTAATATGCATACCTGGGTCCTGCGAGTACCCCCCTCCTCGGTACCGTCCCACTAACTAGCGGCGTCTCTGTTCCCCCTTTTCTCGGTGTGTGCGTTCCATAGATAGAGAAAGGTGTATTGACAATATTGATTATTTCTCCGTGTCCACTTCTTGGCCCCCATTTTCCACTGCGGACGCCTCGATCAATAGTTCCTTTACCTCCTCCCCTCCCTTTTCGCCTGCTGTTGGCGCTGCCTTGCCACATGCGAAACCTCTTTGCCTCCTTGCTCTACTCCTCCAATTTGAACAAGAACGGGTCCAGGCCCCTCACCCCGACGTCGACCCTGAAGACGGCGCCGGCGAGCGCGACCGCCTCGTCGGGGCCCTCGCCCGGCTCCATGCCGGCCGAGGTGATGAACAGCTCGGTGCCGACGAACTGCGGGCACGTGATGTTGCGGGTGGGCAGGCGGACCTCGCCGACGAGCGCGCCGGCGGGCGAGATCTTGAGCACGCGGCCCTCGCCGTAGACGGCGTGCCAGAGGTTGCCGTCGACGTCGACGCGGCAGCCGTCGGGCTCGCCAGGCCCGTCGTGCACGTAGAAGGCGCGCGGGTTGCTCTCGCCGACCCGCCCGGAGTCGGGGTCGTAGTCGTACGCGTACACGGTGCGCTCCGTCGAGCTCGTGAAGTACATGGTCCGCTTGTCGGGCGACCAGCACACCGAGTTCGGGATCGTCACCGGGTGCCGCACCGTCCGCACCGTCCGCGCGATGCCGTCGAAGAGGAAGAGGGATCCTGTATGCACATGGGTAGGCAGGACTTGGGGGCCAAGAAGGAGAGAGGGGGAGGGAGGGGCGTTTGCCGCCTGCCCGCCTGCTCGCCCGCCCGCCAGCCAGCCCACCCGTCGGTTATTAGTCATTATCCTGTCCCATGTAACCGTTTGACAAGTGACACGGTTCTGTAGAATATACATGGCGAGTAGTAGGCAACCCTATCCATCTCTTTTTCCCAAACCCCTTATATCCGAGATACGACGTTGCCAAGCCCCCAGCTGTGACGAGCCGAACTGCGTGATTCATGGTGTTTCCCTGTCCAGGAACCAACAACCCATACCCCCCGCGCGCGGATGTTACTTGCGTAGACAAGCCCCATTGATTGCGCCATGTGCCACGAATCGAAGATTTCTCATAGTAAGCTGGCGCTTATTTGATGTTGCGCATAAAGTAAGGGGCGGAACACACCCCCCCCCTTCTTCCTCCC